>VXAB01013957.1:1773-16052 GCA_013399175.1 Odontophorus gujanensis
GGGGCGGGGCGGGCAGGGCATACGGCGTCGGCTGTGGTGGTTTGTTGCCTTACGGTTTGCGCCCGGCAGACGCTTCCGGTGCAGTGGTGGGACGGCGGCCGCTCGGGTAGCTCTGAACCTGCTTCTCACCCGCTAAGTAGCCGACCCCAGTGCTGTGGCCTGGAATGGTGGGTGTTGGCTTGCAGTGGGTGTTTTGTGCTGTCCGTCGGGCGGCCCGACATGTTGTCCTCCTCAGAATCAGCGTGGAGCTGCGCCGGGATGTCTGCTGCCAGCCTAGGGGTGGGGCTGTGTCGCAGGGACATGGCCTCCGGAAACTGAAAGGACAGTGCCTGAACCCCCCTAGGGTAAATATTTCTGGTGAAATTGCCAGTCATTAAACAGGGATGCTTCCATTGCCAGTGCTGGGTTTCAGAATTCAGACTGTTGAGATATGGCATTCCAGGCTGTCGTGGTTCTGGCCCTGGTTCCGTGACTGAATAGGACAGGGGCACACACAGACCCCTGCCATGAGATAGGGGGAACGGGGGTAGGGAAAAGGTGGGGAGATGGGCCTAAAAAGAAAACAGCAACAATGAACTAAGGGAGGTAACACAATATAATACTATATAATTAGAATTGAAGCTAATAAATTAAATGAGAGAGTGTCCAGAACCAAAGGCCTAACTCTAATGCTGAAGGCGAGACAGCTAGGGAGCACGCACTGCAGGGACAAGAGGTAAAAGAAGGGCAGCCTTGTGACTCCCAAGCAGTTTTATCTTTCCCTCTGGATCTGAAATGGAAGTGAAACAGTGAAGTCTTCTGGGAGATGTAGTTGTTCCCTTCTGTGAAGGGTACGTGGAAAATATTGCAATCCGTGGAACTGGAGCATTAACTCTCAGTGCAGTACATGATGTATCTGGTGTAGAATACCAGTAACAAAAATCATAAACACAGGCCAATCTTTTTGCTTCCTGAAAGTCACGCATGTATGCTGTATGTTCTTTTAAAATGTTAGCTTGCAGCAGACAGCATAAAAAGCATGAACAGAATCCACTGAAACCTGAACTAGTACTTTGGGGAATAATGCCAGGAGAGTCAGTGGAGTTTGCATGAAGTTCCTTTGCCACAGAATTGCATAATTTAAAACAAAAACAAAAAGAAACCAAAAAAAAAAAAAACAAACCCTAAAGCCCTTGTTCTACAGTGTCTTATGGGATGTCCTCTAGAAAACTCAACTTCAGGGAAGTGATAGGAGAAGTTATTCTCGCTTCCAATGGCCATGCAGAAGCAAGCAGTCCTGTCCACCTGCATGCCAGGCTGTGTTGGAATTTAGTGCTACTTGCCATGATTTTCACTGTAAGCTTTCAGAGACTTTAGCAGTCATTTGTCCTCCAGACAAAAATAATCAGGGAGAGCAAGAGTTAAGCGAGTACTTGAAGCAGTGGATGGCTCAAATTTCTGCGAGAGGAGGTTCTGGCATTAGCAGCTGAGTCACATGCTATTGGCCTTGACAGAGGTTGAAGCAGGTAATAGGGACTGTTTTGCAAACACAAGGAAGTTACATGCTGCTGATTCCCCAAGGAGTGATCAGATCTGTCACTAAAAGCATCAACAGAAAGGAAACAGTCGGAGTCAATTCTTTGGTTGTTACTGAGGTAATTAGCTTTCTTCTTTAGATTAGTGGGAGGAGTTTATTCTGGATGATGTACATTATACAGGCAATACATTTAGCACATTTGACAGGATATTCAACACCTGAATAATTATGCTCAGGAGCAAAGCATCAAATTTGTTGAAATCTATTCACTTGATGTTTGACCAAACAAATTTGGCTTGTAAAAGTATTCATCCAGCTATTGCCTCTCATGGACATGGGTGTGACAGGAGAAGTGTGGCTTTCAGACAGAGGTACAAGGCAAGTGCAGGTATTGCTCTATGAGAGCAATATGTGTTACTCAAAGGTTAGTATCTGGAGAGCCTCCTTCCCTTTGTGGGATTCTTTCAACTGTATTTATGTTGTTGCTATCATTATCGGTTTTTTTTTTAAATTGGTACTTGCAGAAGCCTTGTTCTTTAAGCAACACTGCAAACAGTTGCTGTGGACATCAAATGTGGATGAAATTATGATTTATGCAGCATGTCCACAGTAATGAGCACAGTAATTACATGGAACATTGCATGTTTTTTGTAGACAAGCTGAATTGTTTAAAGCTAAATCAACTCTTACTCTGCTGCACTGTGGCTTCTCTGTGAGTTGTCTTTCTGTTTGTGAAGTTTAGAAGGTACTTCTAAAATAAATGTGAGTCTGTCTCTGAACATACCAATGATGGTGATGCTTTCATCATGGTGATGAAAGCAAACAGTGTAATACAGTCTGCCTTACTTTCATGTATTAGTCAGTTGATCATACCCAGTTTCCAGGCAGTTTTCTGTCATGTAACTGCCTAAGGTTTAGTTGCTGTTCAGTCAGAGTAAGTTGCAGAGGTAGCATCAAGTTCTGATAATCGAGATGCTGGGTTGTATTGTCATGATATGACATTGTCTTGCCTTTGTGTCTGTGTGTTGTTTCCAGAGGAGGAGTCTAATTTTTCCTTCTAAGGTCATGTTGTATGATACTCCAAGAAACAAACAGACTATAACTGGGAGTATTGGTAGTAGTTTCCCAACCACGTGCAGTTGGTAAATTTCAAAAGACTTCAGTTGACAATAAACAGATGATATATAAATATACATGACTGTTGTTGTGATCTTAATAATTTAACAGATGCAGCTGGAATAAGTTTGGGTTTGCTCAGGAGAAGGGTGATCACAGCACTCCAGAAACTTTAAGGGCTTAATTCTGAAGGTTTGTCTGACGACTGGAGCGGCAGGAAATTTCTGCCTAGCAAAGTATGCTCAGAATTAATCAGAGTACTGCTGCGGAAGGGAGGTGCAGATTCATTCAACACAACCCAAATCTAGGGTACAGTATGGCGGACAGAGACCCATATGTGAGGGACAGAGACCCATATGTGTGAGTGGAGTACAACAAACAGAATTATAGGAAATTGGACAGGAATGTTATTAAGATACATAGCAAATGTTCTGCCACGTTTTTGTAAATAAGGGCAGTAGTTTCACACCTGCAATTGCATATATGGCTATCTGTAGAGCCTTTGTCTTATCACTGGGCAAGGGGAAAGCTGTAGTGTGAAAGGTTGTGTTGTCAGCAGGCCTTAGTGTGTTGCCTTCAGCATTCTTCCCACTGGTTCAGCCTATAGGCGTGGATGTACAAAATACTGACTTTTAATGCTGAATTTCAGAGAATATGTGTTTGGATGCAATTGTTTAAAACAATGAGGGCAAGCAGTGTAGTAGCTATACAAGAATGGTCCTTTATTGGTCAATTATTCTGGGTACAGGTTTGTCAGGCCTGTCTGAACCTCTGGCTCCCAACACAACCTGCAGCTTAACCAACCGTGATTCATAGGCGAGCAACTTTCATTAACTTCCTAGTAGCAGTTATGTATCATCCTTTATATAAATTAGTTTGTGAGTTAGGTTAAGAAGCTACCAGATTGGTATGGAAGCAGTGGAGTTTCTGGACTAAAGTGAAACTATCTGAGAGGACCTGCACCGGATTAAGATCCAAGAAGGTAACTGTACCTTGGTGTTACAGCATAATCCAGTGCTTAATGAAGATATTCTAATGTAAGACTAGTCACAAGTGATCATGAGTTTGTTCCGTATTAAAGATGTGAATTTAAATGATCACACCATCTCTGCTAGAAGGATGTTCTCCTGAACAGTAGCTTCTACTGTTCTATTCCTCTACTTCTATTCCTCTACTGCAGGTCATGGCGGAACAGGAGTTGCCAGGCCTTTTGATTATGGATATTGGAGGAACTCATGGTGTGCAAGAAAACACTGCAGCGCTTCTGAAGAAACACTTTTTTGTTGTCACCATGAAAGAATTTCTTGAAAACAAAAAAGAAATGGGCAAAAAAATCCAATCCGTTTTTGTGTCTGAGTTCAAGCCAACTATTGACCAGGAGCTTCTAGAAAGCCTGCCTAATTTAAAGGTCATTGGAAACTCTGGGGTTGGAGTGGATCACTTAAACTTGAAAATGATTTCTAACTTTGGCATCAAAGTGACTAATACCCCACACGCCGTTGCTGACTCAACAGCAGATATAGGAATGGCCTTAATGCTGGCATCTGCTAGAAGACTAGTGGAAGGTAATGTTTTAAATCTTGTTAGATTTTATCTGATTCTTTGGCATACCTCACCTTTTTATGTTACAGATGATCTGTCAGAATCAATATTTGGGATGCTTTTACAAGAAAAAAGTGTTCTGAGAACTCTGTTTTCAGAGGTCTGTACTTTACTCAAGTCCCACCTCTTCTCAAGGCGACAGTGACGAGTAAGATACTTGTCTAAATTATTTACTTTGAGGTTACATATGATACCCTGTTTAGAATAAATCTGGGGCATAGTTCTGTCTGAATGTTCACCGAGGGTATTGTTTATAGCTGAAAAAATCAATATAAAATGCATCCAAATCAAATATCACCACTTTTCTGATTCCTGTTTCTATACTTCCTAATAGTTGTACGAAGGTACACAGCATCTAGAAATGGCCACATACCCATTGCTTAAGCAGAAATTATATGAGTATGTGAGTGCTGCACAAAAGGTAATGCCTCCTAATTTATTATGTTGGTGGTATGGTGGTAGAAGTTGGATTTCTTGCCAATATTTTATTAACTTTAAGTTCAACATTATAAAGACTTAATGTGAACATTATAAAGACTTAATGTGATCAATGTCTGAGCTAGAATCTGTAGAATAACTTCAGCCCCACTTAAGTGATATGACTAGATTGGGTTGAGATGCAGGAGAGAGATGGTGAGTTTTACTCCAGATAAAAAAAAAAAAGAGTGATGGCAGTGCTTGTGGGGTAGTAAATACCATAGAAGGTTTTTTGGACTTCAAAGAAAACCCTGCAGACATGGAAGCATTATTTTCCTAAGATGGTCACTCCTCTCATCAGGATTCCACCATGAACAACCTCTTCTGTGACACTGCAGTCCTGCCAGTTTGACTGTCCAAGAACTTCTAAAAGCAAAATCACCCCCTTAAAATTACCTACGATGCTCTGTAAGGGACGTTCCAGAACCCCACTACTATGACAATGAGAAACTTTTCCTCTGTTTTTCTATCTGAATTTACTATCATGTTTAGCATGTTTTTACGTTCAGGTTCCCAGATAGCAGTTTCTCCAGACACAAAGTATTTTGCTGCTGACTGGCTGGGAGTTGAAGTTACCAGGGCGACTCTTGGGATCATTGGGATGGGCAGAATTGGATATAAAGTGGCTCAGAGAGCCAGAGCCTTTGAAATGAAGATCCTGTATCACAACAGGAATCGCAGGTAAAAATGTTTGTTTACTGTGTGGAACTGGTTCAGGAGCAGTAATGGAAACAACAACTCTGGTCTGTGTCCAGGTTCTTCCTAGATGCTGGCAACAGTTGTAAGCAACATGAGGAACACCGCTAGCATGCCTCCACTGCTCACCTTAGTGCCCTGCTTCTCCCCTCGAGAAACAGCTCCCCCTCACCTCCCCATACTTGTTCCTCCTTTCTTTGCTATCAGCAGATCTGGAGGAAGGGTGACACTAACTTTTCTGAAGATGTAGGCCAAGCAAGCCGGACTCCATTGTGCTAGAATCTTCTCTCAGGCTTCTGGCAATGTCCCTAGTCATCTGGGCTGTCACTCCTTTCTTCAGCCCAGCCAGTTCACTCATCACATTGATGGCAAAGCTCCTCACATTGTTTTATTGATCCCTGTCTTTGCCTCCCCTTCCCTCCTTTTCCATTGCAAGCTCTAACTCGCATGTCAGGCAAGGAGAGAGTTGACAGGGACTGTACAGATACATAAGCAGAAGAGAAGAATGGGAGACCTTCTGAATACCCATTCTCCCTTACCTAATATCACCTGTGTGCTTTGCTTTCACATTTACATCACTCCTCTGTCCTCTTGGCCTCGCTGAACCACCTCCTTCTCACCTCCCTTCCACCATTGGTACTTAGCAATGTCTCTTGCTTTATCCTGGCCTCAAGCCTCTTAACCTTTGTTTTCTTCTAGACAATTCTTAGGATTGACAGATTGGTTGCCTGACTGACTGATTGTTAAAAACAGTTCACAATAGTTGTGTCAAATTGGCCGTTCATTTTCCCTTCAGGAGCAAGGAGGATGAGCAGGCTGTTGGTGCCCACTACAGTGAGATGGAAGACTTGCTGCAGCAATCTGACTTTGTTATGCTGGTTGTGAACTTGACACCTGAGACTGAAAAACTGATTGGGAAAAAGGAGCTGGGGCTGATGAAACCCACAGCCACTCTTATAAACATCAGCCGAGGTAGGAATATCTCCAGGAAGTGGTTATAGCTCCATGGTGAAGGTTGCATTTTGGCTGATTATGTTGGCCTTCTCCCTTCAGCCTTGGTCTGTGATATCGCTGTGCTGTGTGAGCTGTTCAAGCAGATGCCCAGCAGATATTCTGCATCTTTTAAGCCTTATCTTGAGGACATCTAGTTTTAGTGGAAATAACCTTCTTCTTCAGGAAAGGTTGATTGATGAATGGGGTCCGAGGAAAAACAAGCTTCAGCGGAGCAGATAAGCAGAGAAGAAACCTCATGTGGGGTTGCAGATCTGTTGGTACTGAGCAAGTATGTATTAAAGCAGACTCGGAGAGATTATAAAATGATAAACAAAGCATAGATAAAAGAGTGAAAACTTAAAAGAATGAAATCATTTTCTACATATACTGCTACAGGAAGTCAGAATCAGAATGAGGAAAAGACTGAAAACTCTCATATCCCAGGAGGAAAAAGCCCAGTGCACTGGACCATAGTCATCCTCAAACTAAAGATTAATAAATACAGTCTCTCTTTGTTTTGTTTGGTTGATGGTTACAAGAAGGGCATTCTACTTTCTAACAAGATTGAATTTTTTGAATTTTTTTCACTAGAGCCTTGAGACCTTTCCCCACTCCTGGTTGAAAACATGTTTTGTTTTCAAAAAATGTTGAAAACATTGATTTGTTATGATAGAAAGATACTGTTTCAATGCAGGTGCAGTTGTTGATCAAGATGCATTGCTGGAAACTCTCCAGAATAAGATTATTAGGGCTGCTGCTCTGGACGTGACGTACCCTGAGCCCCTGCCAAGGTAGAAAAACTTCCTTTCCATTCTGTTACTCTGAAACTTTTAAAACAATGAGCAAAAGTATACTCATAATCTTGATCTCTATGGGGAGTCTCTCACTGTTTAAGAGCATAATGTCATCTTATCTTGCACAATCCTAAGTTGATGACCAACTATTCTCCACAATTTCAAGTCAGCTTGGCTACCAAGCAAGGCAATGGGGTTAATACAGAGGATGGAGATATGGGTAAGCAAATTTACCAGCATTTTCTGCCAATCCTATGTATGTGGGCCCTTAATATCAATGTCATTGCTGTTTCCTGAGGTTCTGTTCTCAGCAACTAGCAGAATTAATTTCATGTGTAATATCCATTTTATTCTTTCTGCTTCTTGCAGGTGTAATTCATTGTTCTTGCTGTTTCTTGCAGAAATCATCCTTTGTTAAAATTAGATAACATCATTATAACCCCACATATTGGAACTGCAACAGTTCAAGCCACCCACATGATGGCAGAAGAAGCAATAGAAAATATACTGTCTGTTCTCAATTGTCAACCCATTCCAAGTGAAGTGTTTCCCCAGTGACGTGCACCAGAAGACAGTGCTAAATCTCTGATCTAGAGAGGGGGCAAGATTTCATATGGTACCACTATTAGTTTCAAAAAGAAAAGAAAGTAGCCATGTTCCTGCACAGCTCTTTCTGTCATTATACTGCAAAACTGTCTACTCACTTGACTTACTCTGTTCTGGCATTTACAAAATCAAAACAATAAAGTGGAACAGGTAAAACCATTTTGTTTTGATACTTTGATGTCTTCACTCCATCATGTCAATGAATTATTTCCATAGGATTCCATTAGTAAGTGCTGGTCACTTTTCAAGCACCATCTCTTTTTGAAGAGCAGGGGAACGGGCAATTGTAATATGTTACAAGTCATGCAGGCAGGGCACAGGATGGATTTGGCTTGATCTAGAACTGAAGTAGAAAATCAGTGTCTAGCCAATGGAAGTAAGGTCAAGTGACAGGTGAGGACTACAGACATGCTGTTTACCTCTGTAGGAAGAATACTGATATGGCCAAAGCTCAGCCAGAGTTGCAGCTGGCTTGTACTGAGGGAGATACCAAGAAGTGTATTTTAAAATATGTCAAGAGCAAGATGAGGATCAGCTTTTTCTATGAGTTATTGAAAAATGAATGGAAGACAGGAAAAAAGCAGCCCACATTGGCCTGACAGGATATTATCCTAGAACTGACTTACAGCTGTTAAGCTGTTGAGCCTAGGCTCAGAAAGCCCCACAGGGGTGACTCCTTGTGAGCAGAAATTCTTTGCTTCAGCCATGGATCTGTCAGCACTGTTGGCATGGGCCTAATTCTAAGACCTGTGTAAGTATCTCTGAATAGCATCCCTTCACTTTGGCATGTCAACTGCACCACTCAGCTTGGTGTTGTCTGCAAACTTGCTGAGGGTGCACTGGATCCCACGGTCCACGTTTCAGTACAGTTTCAGTACAGTTTTCAGTACAGTTTCCTGCTTCAGTCAGGGATTGGCCAGCAGTGTCAAGGGGCAGGTTGCTGCCAACGACAGCAACCTGTTTGCAGAGCCTTTGCATAAGTGCAAAGGTGATTGGAGTGAAACGGTTGTCAATGGTTTATAGGCTGGTTCGGCCTGGTCTGTGATGATTGGTGCAGGGGACCCACGGACCCAAGGATCTGGATTATTCTCTCTCCTTTCTCGAAAACTTCCCCTGCTGTATTGCCCCACACAATGATATCATCAATGTGTTGTTAGTGCTCGGTAGCACCGCCCTGTTCCAATGCAGTTTGGATCAACCCATGACAAATGGTTGGGCTGTGCTTCCACCCCTGGGGCAAACGGTTCCAGGTGTACTGAACGCCCCTCCAGGTGAAAGCAAACTGCGGCCTGCATTCTGTGGCCAAAGGAATTGGAAAGAAGGCATTAGCAATGTCAGTGGTGGCATACCACTTGGCTGCTTTTGACTCTAGTTCAGACTGGAGTTGAAGCATGTCTGCCACAGCAGCACACAGTGGGGGTGTGACTTCATTCAGGCCACAGTAATCTACTGTCAGCCTCCATTCTCCACTGGCTTCACGCACTGGCCATATGGGGCTGTTAAAAGGTGAGTGAGTTTTGCTGATCACTCCCTGGCTCTCTAGCTGATGACTCAAGTTATGAATGGGGAGTAAGGAATCCCTGTTGGTGCAGTACTGCCATCTGTGCACCGTTTTTGTAGCANTCACCTTCTTGGAGAAGTTCACACTGGTGGTTGATCTACCTCGTAACTCTTTTACCCGTACTTGAAGTGCAGGAGTGGGTTTTTGATGCCACTTCTTCATATCTTCCCCCTGGTCATGTAGGTAACGCCACAAGGCAATACGTGACTTAGTCTTACTGTTGTCACTTCCTCGAGCAGGAGAATGTCCTCTTTTGGTAGCTGAGACATTGCTGTTTTGGGAATTCTGGTTCCCATCAGATCCATCATTTTCATCAGAATTAAGCACAGTAGTCAGTTCGTCCATATCTTCTTGATTGCTCTCTATTCTGTCCAGTCATTCAGTTACCTTTACAAAAGCTGAAACATAAGCTCGTAGAGGGGTTAAATGTAACTCAATGTCTTGAAGTTTGTTAATCAGGTCATTTATAAGAGGCCTTCTTTCTCTTCTGCCATACATTGCTGCTAATGTACTGGCATACCTGTCTGGTGCAGTCCTTGTGAATATATGCCACAAAGTTGGTGTACACCTGATTCTCTCAGGGTCATGCTCTTGTTTTGGTTCATCATGAATGAATGCAGGGTCATGTAACATTTCCACCCCAGCATATTCTCTCAAATAATTTATGCCCTTTTCCATATCAGACCATTTCTTTTTCTCAGGCAACAGATCATCTCTGAAGGGGTATTTTTCTTTCATGGCTATCAGCATCCGCTTCCAGAGAGTGAAGGGTCTGTTGTGGTGTGTACTAATGCCTCTGTCAATGGCAGAGTCCCTCCCAGTTGGTGAGCTTCACTACCATCTAGCCACACACTGTTGGCCTCACTGTCCCAGCAGCATAGTAACCAAGTGATAATAGGTTTATTTGTATGGCATGTAAAGTCTTTTCTCAAACATCGAATTTCATTCATTTTCAGAGGTTGAGTGACATCCGCAGCAATCTCTCTTTCACCTTCTCATTGCCCTCCTAGGCATTGGTGACCGTCATCTTGCTGGGGGTCTCAGCCTTCCTACTGGAAACACTAGAGTTTTGAACCACTCCTCTGGACCTCTTCTCTCCTCTTCTCTTACAGTGCCTGATTCCCCTACTTTCTCCTCTTTTCTTTCAGAGTCTTCTTCTTCCNGCAGCATAGTAACCAAGTGATAATAGGTTTATTTGTATGGCATGTAAAGTCTTTTCTCAAACATCGAATTTCATTCATTTTCAGAGGTTGAGTGACATCCGCAGCAATCTCTCTTTCACCTTCTCATTGCCCTCCTAGGCATTGGTGACCGTCATCTTGCTGGGGGTCTCAGCCTTCCTACTGGAAACACTAGAGTTTTGAACCACTCCTCTGGACCTCTTCTCTCCTCTTCTCTTACAGTGCCTGATTCCCCTACTTTCTCCTCTTTTCTTTCAGAGTCTTCTTCTTCCACTCTCAGTTCCTCCTCTTTGTTCTCTTCTAAGGGAGTCAAGACTCTTTTCATTTTCCATCCTCTTACAGGGGCAACTGACATCGATTCTGGTGTCACCTGTGGTTGATCAGGTTGGTTAGTTATTTAATGATCATTCACTCTAGCTCAGCTCAGAGTCCGTCTCATTCAGCTATGATGAAATTTAGTTCACCTTGGAACCTGACTTGTTATGCCTGAACCTGGATTAGTTCGTTTTGGAAACAGAGTAATGTAAATTGATAGGCCTCTTGCTCAGTTTTGAGGGAGTCTCATTCAGATTGGAGGGCGTCTCGCTCAGACTGGAGGGCATGCATGTTGGATTGGAGAGCATGACAACCACTGAAATCACGCGGGTGATAGCACAGCCTAAAGCAGAATTAGTGATCAGTGCTAACTTTCAGCCAAAGGCTTTTTCTTATGTTTCCTTTCACAGGAGCAAACAGAACAATTAGAAATAAAACAGTACAATATTTGTCACCTCTATAAAGTTGTGAAGACTTTCCATTGTTCTGGAATGCAGTCAGGCTTCTTGAAGGGATGGGTAAAATGAATTCTTAGCAAAATAACTGTAGACAAAGAGCTAGATATTTACAAGGAAATAGTGAAAATACTGCTAACATGACAACAGTCTGTGTTGCTGTAGGGAATTCTGGTATTTTCAGCCTGTGAACAACACCCTGCTGTCTCCTCAACCCCCGCCCTTGCATTTCACCACCCTCACAGCACACTGTGGTCCCCTTGTAGCTCCGAGTACTCCTGCCAATGCAAGTCTGTGAACTCTGGGGAGGGGAGCACCTGGCTTTACAAGGCACACTCTGTAAAGTGCACGTTTCACAGCGAACAAGGAAACACCCACGATGCTTGGGTAATGGGGTTTTATTGGATATAGGGAAACGTTGACATCAACAGTGGCAACACGTCTTCAGTAGTGTCACCATTAACGCCACCAAAAGTGAGCAGTGGCCCTCATTGAGCTGCTGGGTGACACTTGTTGGTCCTTGTGGACGTGCATGGGCACTGCTCTCCAGACCTGAGGAATTCAGTGTAAAGCCCTGTAACTTTGTGAATTCAGAGACTTGCAGTGCAACACTGTAAGTCTCTTTGCAGCGAAAGAGTGGGGCTCTGCTCGTGTGTGCCCAGAGAGGGCGCAGGCTCATGGTCCCCGTAACATAACTGCAGCGCCTGTGGCCAGTCCCAGTGTGGGGTAGCCCGCTGTGGGACCAATTGACCCCATTTGTCTCTGAGTCCAGCAGGGGCAGAGACTTCGGCCAGAGCAGATACAGGCTGTGAGGGAGAGAGTGCTTAGGGGTCTGTATTCTGGGAGGAGGAGAAGGAGGGACTCCGGGTGGAGTCCCCAGTGCTCGTTGGCTGGAAGGGGCATCTGCACGGGGGTCTCCAGCTGCACAGCCAGCTGCTCTCCATTCGGGAAGGACTGTGGCCCCCTTGGGCCCAAGATAGTTTCCCCATGGCTCGCTATGGCTAGCTCTGACATGGTGCTTGCGGGAGCCCATACCACCTACCCGTGCTGCCTTGCTCGGCCTTGGCCCAGTAGGGGGTACAGGTCTGTGTCCCACTTCTGGCAGGTGGAGGATGGTGTGCGCTTCCATCGCTGGCTGACTCCACCACAGCACCGCAAGGTCACTGCAGGCACACAGTGGGTGGGGGTGTGAGCACAGGGATACTGCTGTCCTGCTGGGGCTTCCAAACTTGGTGCCTGCCGTGCTGAGAGCCTGCTTCCAGGAAAAGCCGCTCTTTTCCCCTGGTGCTGCAGGGGATGGGAGAAGGGCAGTGAGGGAGAGCAAACTCTACCTGTGTGGAGAGCTTTGCCTCTGGAGCTGGTCCTGCAGACCTCTCTCCACATCCCGGTGTCCCTGCCGCTCATGGGCCGCCTTCCCCACAATGCACTTTGCCACTGCTCGCACGGCCTTACCTGTCCTTGGAGAAAGGTGCCTGCAATGGCAAGGATAAAGTCCTTCTCACACTTAAGCTGTGACGCTCCTGCCTCTTCCCTCACCCAGGCTATTCCACACGCGGCCCCATTTGGCCCCGCAGACACTCTGATGCAGGACGACTTTCAAGCGTGGGCTGTTCTGGGCTCCTGAGAGGCTCCTGCAGGCGGGCCCTAACCACGATCACACCCGTGGCCTCGAGTTCTCAGGGTGCTGTGTGCGGCACCATGACCCAGAGGCTGGCTTCCCTGATCCACAGCACAGGTGGCTCACCACCACCCCGCTGCCCCAGGCCTTGGATGCGGTGGTGCACACTCACCGTTTGGGGAAAACAGTGCTGTCCCAGAAGATTCCAGATGNTGTGCTTCAGGCAGACAAATGCACTGCAGCGGTCTGTGTCACGTACCTGTTTATACCTCTCCCTCGCTTCAGCAAAGAAGTCCATCATTCTGGGAGTTCGCAGAGGAACTACTTCCTCTTGCCCTCCTTCTTTCTTCAAGGATCTCCCCAGGATGGCCGGCAGCTGCCTGCAAAGACACGGTGGGGAGAGTCAACAGGAAGGCAGGAGGTGCTGGGTTTGCACTGCGCGCTTCTAAGTGGTCCAGCAGCTGCCTCAGCAGAAAACTCCGCAAGAGCCCCCACGTGATCCCTCTGGTCTCTGCCACTTCCCTCGGAGTCCTGGGAACAGACCGGGGTGCTGACAGCAGCCCAGAAACACGCTCAGTGCTGTTCAAGAGCTCCTAGGAAAGGAACTCCCTCATCCCTTCTCAGGGTGTTTCTTGTCACTTTGGACGCTGGGCTCGGCAAACAGAAAGGTCCGCTTCACTTCCACTGGGAGGAACTGGGCTTTCGTCCCTGTGTCCTCACACAAGGTTCCTGCCTTGAACTTCACTTTAAAGAGAACACTGCAGACACAGAAGCGTTATTTCCCTAAGGAGGTCACTCCTCTCAGCAGGATTCCACCATGAACAGCCTCTTCTGTGTCACTGCTTCCAGTCCTGCCAGTTACACACTGTCCAAGACCTTCTAAAAAGAAAATCCCACCCACCCCCCCTTAAAATTATTTAGGATGCTTTGTAAGGGGTGTTCCAGAACACCCATTGATATACAGCTGACATCTCACCGTGAGATGCACAGGTCTAAAGGAGGATCTGCTTTCTGCAAAGCACCTGACATGTTTTACCTCTACTGCTAGCTTGTTACACTCTCGGGAAAATTAGTGATTGAAAATAGCCCGTGTGCCCTCTCCCAAGTTCTTTTTCTCCTCTAAACTTTTTTAAAGTCTAAACTCTCTTTCTCCTCTAAGCTACCTAATTTGTTTAATGATGCCCATTAAATAGAAGTCAAACTGACAATCCAGTAATGGAAATTTATCGATAATTGTTTGCGAGCTGCAAAGCGGAGACCAGGAGATAAACACTGTCATCACATTAATAATACTTTTGAATTTATTTTGAAATTACAGACGTTTGACTTTGTACATGTCATGGTTTTAT
>VXAB01013958.1:2446-21766 GCA_013399175.1 Odontophorus gujanensis
AAAGGAAAGGAAAGGAAAGGAAAGGAAAGGAAAGGAAAGGAAAGGAAAGGAAAGGAAAGGAAAGGAAAGGAAAGGAAAGGAAAGGAAAGGAAAGGAAAGGAAAGGAAAGGAAAGGAAAAAAGAAAAGGATTTTGTTAAGTCTCTGGAAATAACAACTTCCACAGGCATAAAGAATTTAACTTTCTTCTCCCTGCATCAGAGACAGTGATACAATGTAGGACTTAACAACTAGATACATTTACCGTCTGAAATATCACATTTCACAAAAGTGCCACTCTTCATGGGCTCCCAGATAATTACAGTGTGTAAGTGATTTGCTAGGGAGCTGGAGAAACTATCTGCTGGTGGTGGTTGCAGGCATAAGGCAAAGTCATTAACACGGTCCTCCACCCCAGATATGATGTTGTGAAAGGCAGCTGAAGGGTTTGTGTGACACACAGGCCACAGTAAATTGGTAAACATTAAGTCAGAGAAGTCAACGCAGGAAAGCACGTGGCTGACTCTGGTCACATGGAGCTGAAAGAGAAGAGAGAAACACGTTTGAGGGACAAATCATGTCACTTCAACTATGACACAACACTCATACCCAGTGGGAAAGCCATGTATACAAGTGAGAAAATGTTCAGAAAGAGTTTAATATGAGCCATTACTAAAGTCGAGTCAGCAGCAGCAGGAGGCTCTGCACAGCGCGGGGTGAGATCAGTCATTGCTGAGCAGCGTCTGCAGTGCTGGGTAAGAACCAGCACACCAACAGGAAATGGTACCCACAGAGCACTAGCAAAAAGTACTGAAATGTCTCACACAGCCTCTTCCGTGCTCACTAAAGACTGTGAAGCATTATAGATTGTTATCTGCCCTGTTTGCTGGAAGAACAAATAAAAAAAATAGCATTCGCATTCCAAGAAGCACTGTGCAAAAGGGAGAAAAGTTGACCAAAATGCCTTTCTCTGCTCCCTGATGGATTTGTCAGTGCAGGTGATGCTGGCATGCTAAAGAAAATACCTGACTGCATAACATTGCTGTGGCCTATGGAGAAGCTCTGCAAGAAGTTTAGTCAGGACACATAAACACACACTAGCCATGAGCTGACAGAAAGATACTGATAGGAACAAAATGAGAAATTATGCCAAGAGTCTTCCCAGAGGCAATCTAACTACCAAAAATGGTGAGATGAATGAGAAAGAAACAAAATATAGTAATGCCTTTTGGATTAGAGATAAAAGTAACTCACCCTTCTGTCCTCTTTCCCTATCTTTTTCAGAGAACATCCTGAGTCACAGAACATCACTCCTTTCTTCTTCACCAACATTCCCTCTGCTTTCTCATACTGACCTCACAACCTTCGTTCTTCCAGGCAGATACACGTTTTGTCCTGACTTCCTTAATGTACACAGATTAAGTTGTAATGTACAGAGGTCAGAGCTGTTATGATTGAAGACTGCTGGAGCCTCTCCCTGTGCATGCCCCCACACAGGTGGATTTAGTCTGACTCTAATCCTTTTCTCATCAGACCATGACTAAAGCATAGAACTGAATTATTATTATTTTTTTACTTAAAAACAATTTTATTTTCCCATCCTCCTCAAATTCAAAGTAAATAATAATAATAAAAAAGTAAAATAAAGAAGAAATAAGAACCATTCTTGTTCGTTCTTTCCAAATAAAGTTACATTTGGATGGAAACCATGTCTGAAACAGAGAAAAGTTTCTGAATGTTATTAGCCATTAAAAGCAGGATATTAGAATATAAACATGATGTAAGCACAGCACTGTGGCCATAATAAGTTCTCCTGGCACCCAGAGCAAGATGTCATCAACCTTTCACATTTTTAAATGCCTGTGCACATATAGATGAACTGTGTCTCAGCCAACTCTGCCCAGAGTTCTGGGAGATCAGCAGGAATCAGTTGCTGTGTTACAATATATAGGCAAGCACCATAGCAATTTATCCTTCAAGCACATTCAGGATGACACATTCCTTCTAAGTGCCCATATTCGTCTGTGACCAAGGGCTTCCCCAGAGATGGGCTGGGCACAGCAGGGCAGTCATCTGGAAGAACGGCTCTGCCCCCACAACCTGGCAGCAGCCTCTTCTTCCTTCTCTCAGGGCCAGGAACAAGAAATATCTTCCTGTGGTGCTGGCAAGACAAAGATGGCTGCAGGGGAGAAGAGAGAGACTGGCAATATATATCCATGTGTGCACATCTGCTCTCTGCTCAGGGTTACTGCTGGTAAGCAGCAGCCTGCAGAGATCAAAGGGCACTGCAAGATTTATCTTGGTCCTTGCTGTTTTGTGCTGCCCTTTCCCTTGTCTCTACAAACCAAAACTGATCTACAAACTCCTCCATGGTGAAGCGTGGATGCTGGATAACAGAGGGCAGCAACACTTGTACAGAATGACTCGAAAAGGTATGTAGTGAAGTACACCACGATGAGCTCTGCGGCAGGGATTGTTTAGGTAAGCTGAGAATGCTTGCATATATACGTGCCTATATGTTTTTTATTAACAGTGGTATCATCAGATGTATATTCATTTTTCGGACCTGTGAGGGGGGAGCTCTCAAAGCAACTTTTCCATTTTGTATCCTATCTTCTGTCTTCTCAAACAAAATGAAATTTTCACATGGATGCCTCCTTGTTCTTCCCCCTTCCATTTTTTTTTCCTCAGTACAGAATGAATCAATAATGGCATTCAGTTCTGTACCAACACCTTCAAGAGGCCTACTGAAGAGCATATTCAACATTTGTGTGTTTTGGATCCCAAGATAACTTTGGCCTGACTCACTCTTGTTCTGAGAACAAAACAGAAAGTTAAATTTCTTATGCATTTCCGTTCTCGTTGTGCAAGTAATTCTTGAAGGTTTTAATACCAAGCAGTTATGGATCATTTCTCCCTGAAGAACTTGTTCTCTTTATCCTTGATGAACCTGCGTTTTTGTCAGTGCCCCAGCTTACCTTGCCTCCTGTTGCTGTGAGTCGAGGTGAAGCCCAGCCACAGCCTAGCACACCATGCACTGTCACACAGGAGAGCTGGAGAAGCTGAACTCGTGTGTGGCAGTCCCAGCACCCACGTGGAAAATGTGCTTACCCATTGTTTTTTAAGTGCCTTAAAAGAAGGGGTTTGTATGGAATGGGGAAAGCAAAAGAAACCTTCAGAAAAATAAGAGAGACTTATTTCTAATATCCTAAAGATAATTTTAATGTCTCCAAAATACAGCTAGAATATTGTAGATATTTCAGACTTTCCCTATCAATGAAATCTGTAAAATCACAACCATTGGGTAAGACAAAGTTTTACTTATGAAATAATTAAAATTCAGAAGAAAGTGGACATAATAGGACTATGCATTTCCCCTGTGTCCTTACTGAATAGGCTTGGGATAGCCAGTACTCCAGAGGTACTTTTTCAGTGATTCTTTTTTTTGTTGTTATTTTACTGTAAAAGTATGCCAGTAATAGTATTAAAAGATAAGGGTTGTTAAGCACATATTAAAAGGGAATTTTATGCTACTTTTGTAAAGAAGATGGCTGGCATTTTACATGCAGTTCTAAGTATAGTAGAAGGCAGTGTCAAGAATTTTTGGCTGTACTTCATCTGACTGTCCTCCACAGATAGGGAGTGTCTTAATTCTTAGTAGGCCTGGGTGGAGCAGCTGCCGGAGCTTAGAGTGCTGCAGATAAAGGGAGGATTGCTGGTGGATGAAACAAGGAGTCAAGGTGAAACTGAATCTCTTTCTCCTTGCCATCTGAGTATTTGTGATCCAGCAGGCCACAGCTCCTGGTTTGAAAGTACCTTGTCTGCCTTTTTTTCCTCCCCTCCTCACCTATTTAATAAAAGGTTCTCTGAAAGCTCTGAGAGACAAAGAGAGGCTCCGTTTCAGAAACTGAGGTGGAATCTCCAGGGTTTCTTTTTTCATGTGAGCATGACAGATGGAAAATGTTTCCAAGGGAAGTCTGCACAAGTGGCAGCCAAGAACTCCATGTGTAAATGCACTTGGCAAACTCAAGAGAAAAAAAAACACCTCTGCCTCCTGCTTGAGAACTGCCTTATTCCATGCCTCTCTGAGCACATGACACATCCTTTTATTTTGACAGTGTCTGATGGCAAGCCTAGGTCTGGCAACTCAATCAGTGCAGGATACACCTGAGCCCCAGCAGTAGCTCACTGCAAACTGCACCTGCTGCCAGACTTTATTGCACACTTCTACCAGCCTAGGAGATGCACTGAAATATAATACAGTCATAATTTCTTATTACATTATTCAACCTGAATATACATATTTTGGCATTGTCCAAACTGTTCAAAACATTTGCTGGATGTTCAAGTGTCTCAAGTTTCCTTCTTAATCAAAACATATAACCAAAGGCAGAGCTATTGTGATGATTTTGGAGTTCTTGATAAGCACAAAATTGCATTCACCATTGATCAGTCAAGCTTCAGCCTAGAGAAATCACTTGTTTTGTTTAAAACAACCTCATTAATTAGTGTTACAAAGCAAATGCATCATGTTATGAGTCTCATGTGGTGTTGCCTGAATTTCTAAAGTACGAGGCCATTCTTTTTCAGTCATTAGTGTTTTCCTTCTCATCTCATAGTTACCATTTTAAAGGCCAAGTCGTTCTTCTTCACTCTTTCTTTTCTTCACAGATGCTAAATGATTAAAGGGATCCTCTCCTCTTTGCTCTTTTCTCAAGGATGAAGATATGAAGATCAGATAGATTCTGTCTCAAACTTCAGGCTCTGCAATTGATATCAAATTTAGAGATTGCATATCTCTTGTCCCTTTTGCCTGTAGTTATACCAAAGAAAAATATATATTCAAATCAAATTCACACTTTGAGGCAGCACAAATGTGGACTATGGGTAGAACAAATCAGACATTACTGTTGTGGTTATTAAATAATTGCACAAAAACTGTTTTTTCTCTGTTCACAAAGGCAATTTTGCCTCTGGGCCACAGGTTAGAAGTCCAGATTTCATTAAACAAACTAACTGTTCTTCACAAAATTATCCTTCAACTGTTTTCTCTGGGATGGGTGTGTAAAAGTGGTAAAAGTTATACCTCATCTACATTTGCTCTCTTGTGACTCTTCCACTCAAAATAATAATATTGACACCTAGCAAATCCAAGAGGATACAGTGAAGAAGCTGGGTAGAGCAAGAGAAATTAGTATCCTACATGCAATTTCCCATTTATTTCCATGAGTAGGCCAAGGAGCAATTTACAAAAATCTACCACAATGTACAGAAATATCAAGACATCTTGAAATGAGATGTCCTTTTGGTCATAAAATAGATCAGAACCTTTTCTATGGGAAAAAAATAAAATAAAATCTCATTTAACATTTCTTCAAGAGAATATAATATACTTAAGTTTGCAATATTTCTTGAAAACCAAGTTTCTTACCTTGTTTGTTAAGAAATGCTGATGACAGATTTATTTTCTGCTATTATATTATCTAGGAACTTGGTCATTGCGAATAAATCAAGATACGCAAGCTAATTCTACAAAATATGTGCATAAACTGAAAGTAAAGTGCAAAAAAAATGAGTATCTGAGTTGTTGAAAGTAAAAATTATACAGGATAGCCAATGCTAATTATCGGCATAATAGTTCCTTATCCAACCTTGGATACCACTGGCAGACCAAGTACTCTAACAGAGAGACTCTTTTGTAATGTGAAATCACATCAGAGATGTGTTTTTAATTACCAGGAGACAAAAGGACCTCAGTTTTTACATCTTGTCTGAAATACAGCACACATAATTATACTGAGATAATTATTCATTATGGACTCAGCAATCTGACACCTACTGGTTCACCCACATCATTTTATTGTAGTGCCCACATTTTCCTTTGAGGTGCCAATCTACAGGCTTGATTTCAATTTCATTAAGGCAATGAGAGTGTTTAAGATAACTTCAGTGTGGGATACAGAAGGACTTGCATTTTAATCAAGCTCAGCATTTAGTCAGAAACATTACCAAAATAAGAAACTGTAGGAATTATGTATTACCTCACTGGAAATGCCCATATCCATGGTTTTTTTCCATGGTACACGGTAGAAAACAAGGTACTAATGTGCAAGAAGACCCACAGGTTATGATCCTTCTGGAGTTGTAGTTCATTTTGTGTAACTGATTTGCTTGTCTATATCCACTGTCCTCCTTCTTTTGAAAGACCTGTCATGGCCAAGCCTTAGGGGACATGGTTGCAGATCTGGTAACGACATCTGGAATGACCACTGGTGAATAAGGGAAAGAAAACTGCAACTGGCCAGGAAATTAGAGTTGTTTTTATTAGCACTTTATTTACCTCAGTCCACCACACAGTTCTTCTCATATGGAATTAATTACAAGCTCATAAGTAACTGGGGGAAAGTGTTAGACCTTGTTTCTTTAATTCATATCTGGGAAACAACCAGACACTTCAGGAAAGTTATTTATTATTGGTACTAAGTGTTAGTAGTGTTTTGCTCACATCACCAAAACACCAGATGTGTGTAATTTTTAAGCAAACAGTGTATAAGAACATTATTAGTACACAAGCTGACCATTCTCCTCTTGCAAGCATATTTGAAAAGTACCCTCAAAAAATGAAACGTACACGGAAAACTTACTCTGAGGTTTAGTAAGCAGATGAACTGCCAATCCTATTTTAAATTAGAATTAATACTACTGAGCTTTATTTGTTTGCATGAATTTTCCAGGAGATCTCCAGGCTCTCTCTCAGGAGAATAAACACAGAACAGAAAAACAAAGTTTTTATTCATTTCGGGATAGAGATTTACACTAAAAGACATGAGGCCAGGGTACCTTAATGTATGTTATCAGTGTATAAATTGTATCTTCCTGTAAGTGCTGGTTTTGTATAGTGTTTTCTATCTCACAGGCATTTCTGTGCATCTAAAAAAATGTTATTATTGACTTAGCTTGTCTTTAAATAGCAAATGCAAAACAACTTCAGTAGTGCACGCAGACTTCATTATGCTTCTTTTGCAGATCCCATATTAGACAATACATATGTTTAAAGGTCAGGAATGCTGTTCCTTCTGAGATCACTGAAAGAAAACTACATATTGCTGACCTTGGAGAATACAGCATTCAAGGAAATTTTCATGTCTCTGTTGAAGAGGACAAAAAAGAAAAAAAAAGCAACAAGATAACTCTGGAATTTAACCTTATTACAAGATTAAGGATATGATGACTCACAGACCCAAACTAGAAAAACACAAACATCCCTGTATAGATATTAGTGAGTGTTAAGCTCACTGTATTTCAGTTACTCCATTCCTAAAATACATATGCTTTCTCAGAGAAAAGAAGACCTTTGGTTTTGTCTAATTATTCTCTAAAGGTAATATTTGTCTATATATTGTGTCCTTGTGATTATTCATTAAAAGAACACACACACAAAAAAAAAAAAATAGCATGTGATGGAGCCAGAAGGTATAGCTTCATGCAGTATTTTAGAGAATATGCATTATGAGACAAAAACACTTCACAAAGCCTCTGTACATTTATTCCTGTTGTCATGATTGCAAATTAATTTTTAAGTGCGCCTTAATTAGCAATTATTCACACATGACATTTAGGCACACGCTAAGGTTAAGCTGCAGTAGCCCCCAGGTGTCAGTATCAGATCTGACAAACAGAACATCTCATGTCCTGTGACATGGCTGTGGTCATAAAGCTATTCAACTGCTTTCAGAGAAGGCTTCAGTCCAGCCACACTGTTTGATTTGCAGAAAAGGGAAAAAAATGATGTATGAAATTATTTTCGCTTCTGGCAAGTGAATTTGGACACTTGAAACTAGTTGACATCAGGAGACCTTAAGAATAAGGCAGTTAGAGATAGTTAAACACCTGGTTCTAATTATATTCTTCCTTCTAAATCAGTCTATGAAATACTAAAAGGTTATTTTACCCAAAAGAGAGATGTAAATTTAACATCTATTCATATTTATTATAAATTTAATAACAAAATCAAATCCTGAGCAATTCTGTACTCGATTTTTTTTTTTTTTTATTTGATAGGAACATGAAAAAGGACATTTACTAGAGTGTTCTTCCTTGCTTTTGGTCTCTCTTGACGTTTTGTCAGTATTCCTAATTTAATTCACAGATATTTATGAAACCTGTATTCACTGGTTAAAACTTCAGGAACTTATTTCTAGTCTATGCTATTTTACTGACACAGTAAGATCGGAATTATAATGTTACCAAACTTTCAAAAAGCAGCCTCACTTCAGTAATGTCATATCAGGACAATTGAAACTGAAACTTCTCTACCACCTAGCAGAAATAACTAGTTAAACATTTGAACAAACAGATCAATAATTTATTAAGTACTTGCCTGTCTTACTCCCTAAACAGGGATAGGGAATCCCTAATCAGACATAGGATTCATTTCATTGACTTTACACATCTATTATGCAGAAGCATATGTCTAAACAAGACTCCTTGGGCTCTCCTCAACAGACTGAGGCACTGTTTAGACTGATTCAGGCCATAATGTCTAAAGTAAATCTTATGAATCATGCTTTAGAAATATCTGTTTCTCCTAATGACAGGAACGAGAGGAACCATTTCACCTGCAGACACTGCACCGTAGACCTCCAAGAGAAATGATCCCACCATGAATCTCTCCACAGAGCCAGCACTGAGCCAGAGTGAGCTGTGAACCTCCTCTTTGATCCTGTGTTTCTTTTAATCATGCGCTTTTTCTCTGTGTCGATGGAGATCCCACCATTCTTCATGTTCCCTCCCTTTCACCAGAGCTGAGGGAGGCTGCTGGAAGGAGCAGTCCTTGTGCAGTGCTTTTTTAGAAGATAGTAGCCATTGTAAAGCGCAACAAAAATAAAAGCAGATGAGCATGCGTGCTTTAAATAGATGACGTGCTTGGGAACTGCTTTTTTAACTTTTGTACCTGTGTGTGAAGAAAACAGCAAGGAATATCACTGACAGCCACTTGATCAGAGAAACCAAGCTTCACCTTTCTGGCTCAATCTGCTCTTGGCAAGACGATCCTCAACTGCAAATGGTTTGGAAGTACCACACAACTTTCCCTCAAGAAAATCTGCCTGTCTAGGGGAGGCGTTATAAAGAGGATCTGTATGGCATGTATGAGCAAGGACTGTATTGTAAAAAGGGGAAAAAGAAGCCAAATGTCCTTAGTCTGCATTATAATGGGTGTGCATAAACAGTCTGTTAGCAGCAGCTCTAATGTGCCACTAGAGAGGACTGAGAAGGTGAGAAGAAGCTCATAATAGTCTCCTTTTTAGTAAACTCAAAGCACCTAAGGATCTGGCCCAAATATCATTCCTACATACAAAGTATGTGTTTGTGTTTAGCATGGTGAAAACAAGAATGTGTTTTTAACACTGTCATTGAGCATCAGATACTTTACAAGACCCTGAGTTAATCACTGAGACCTTCTTCTCATACAGTAGTAGTTAAACAACCATAATCACTGTTTAACCAAATAATTGGTCTTTCAAAGGCTTGTTAGCACAAATGAAAAATTAAAGTTCTTTGTTAATCTTATCCTAGATATTGAGGTTGTCTTTATTGCAGGTTACCAGCTTTTCTACAAGGTTATGTTAAATCAGACGTTTTTAACACCAATGGACTATCTAGCATGCCAGCAAGAGAAACAGCAAAATATTCCAGCCACATTGGAAAGTATTACCCTGACTTCAGATTCAGCTTTTGCAAAACATCCACTATTCAAATAATTGTAGAGTAGGATGTAATATTTAATTATACCCAAAATCTTGAAAACTCATCCTTTTTCTGTAAATATCCCAGATGAGCACACACACACACCAAAAAGTGAAAATAAAATAAAAAACAAAAAGCTACCAAAAACTCAGCAAATTAAATACACATATTATAAACATATATTTAAAAAGCAAACAAATTAATACATGCAGACAATTTTCCTTGCATATTGTGTTGTACTTTGTAACTACAGGGAGATACGTTCAGTATCCAGTAAACATGTCAAATATTTATCGTAACTAGTTCTTAAGATATTTGTTTGGAATTTGCAGTATCTGGCTGTGGACAGCTTCTTTCAAAATAGTTTAGTCCAACCTGATTTCCTATTCATGTTACATACACTTAATTGAGGTGGAAGGCTATCAACTCAGGACAGGCAAAAGAGACTCAGAGCTTCAGTGCTCTTGAAGATAATGTGTAAGTCATGTCCTTTCCCTCCATGTGTCATTCCTACACCCAGCATATAAATATCACTCTGAGTGACGTTAGAGAATATATAAATGTGCAGAAAGTTTGGGGATATTAAAACAACTCCAACCTACCATCCCAGGGAAGTCTATGCGCCTGTGACTAAGTGGGTACTAATCATTTCCTGAGCTCCATGCTGGAAGCCAGCCAGTAGAGTGTGTACATTGAAATTAAAATAGATTGGGAGGCAGGACGTTGTTCCAAATTGATCTGGATGACGATAGCAATTCTGAAAGCAGCTCCACTTTTTAAAGGCTCATTGTGCATTTCTAAAAAGGAGGGGGAAGAAACAGTTAGGAAAATAACAGGAAGGAAATCTAAGTCTGGGATATATTACCTTTTATATATATATATATTTATTCTGTTACAGCATTGTTCTGTTATCATCAGCATAGGAGATAGTGCTTTCTAACATCAAACGTAGAAATGCATGCGGCAAGAATGAAAAAAAAAAAAAATGCTATTTCTAATAATCCATTTATTATTTAGGGATTTTTCCTAGTGCTTGTATTTTATCAAATTGTGTCAGTTCCAGCAAGGACAAAAAAAAAAATGTGACTTACTGTTACAAGGAGTAATCCACTTCTGTCATGTTGTTTATAGGTCTTCACCTGTTAGTTCACTGTTGAGTTTTACTCTACCCTAACAAATGGTAGATGAACATACAGCTGCAGCTTGGCTCATTTTATCCATAAAATTCAGTATGTACTGCTTGTATCAGGATACTTCAGTGCGATTTTCTATTGTTTGCACTCTTCTGTGGAACAGTTTGCCAAGTGATAAGTCAAAACCAATAAAGATGTCAAACATTAGCATTAATTTCATAAGGCTACCAGAAGCACTGATAATTCCTAATGCTTTGAATGCTTGCCAGAATGATAGGGCAGGCACAGAGTTCATGAGGCATCAGAGTACTTAAGGTGCAGCTGTTTAAAAAAAAAAAAGACCTGATAAAATGGAAAAACATGTAACACCTGAGATGACAGACCGTTAAATAATTACAGCAGGAAGTGGCTTTGAGGTATTATTTTTTTATTCCTTATGACTCAATATGGAAGAAATAAACCTAACCAAATAGCTCTATTTTTATGAAGTGCCAAAACTTTTCCATTCTCAGCATTATTCCCAAACTCCTGTCTTTCCACCCCCTGGACAACTGCCTACCCTGCCCCATGCTGTGGGACATAAACAGTGAGAGGAAGGCTTTCAATCTGAATGCTGAGAACAGAGTTACACCTCAGATTTGACCACCAGTAAAAGTACATCCCATGGTATATCTGAACTATTTTCCTAGGTCATCTCAAGAAATAAACTGCTGCATATGGCCAGCTATTTGTACATATACTTGCCAAAATCAACATATTCAGTTAACTTTGTGACAATTTTGGCCATCCTTTGGTATGACACATAGCGAGTTATATCCTTCTTCAAACATAAGTAACTACAGTAGGCTTGGGTTCTTAATTTAGAGTACACACCAAGGGCTTTTAATTTATACCCTACAGCAATGTAATTTTCATGCTATCAGAGAAAAAAAAAAAAAAGTGGGGAAAGCTCTGTTCTCTTTCCATTAATAAAATTCCTGATTGAAATCAGAAAAAGCAGCTATTTCCACAAAATCTTGGTGTCATCAGTGAGCACTGAAATATGCAAAGTGAAAAGAATTGAGTGCTTGACTTCATTCTCCTTCAGAGCACCCCAGAGAAGGGTTTTCAGATTTAAAGACATCCTCTAAAGCTTTGGAACACAACATCAGGATGTAAGCAATTCAAAGGAAGCAGTTTCCTCAAAACTGGAATCCTCCTTAGCATGGACAGCTGCCTCTCAGTGGAGCATGGCTTCCCATCCCCAGCAGCATGCAAATGCTCACTGCCTTTGATCTGGCTCCCCTTGCAGCTGCTCAGCACCAGATCTAGGAGCTCCACGAGGATGTATTACAATTCTGAGCTGTATTAGTGCCTGGCCTGACTTGTCCTAGTTTCCAGAAGTGGTAAGGCTAGTCAGGAAACAATAGTACAGCAGCATGATATTGCCTTTTTTCCATCCTTCCTATGCTCGTGTTAAGCCACAAATCTCAACAGAACTCTGTCTTAGCTGAGATCCTCAGAAGGGGAATTTCTCATGGTCCAGAAAGAGACATGAAATGGTGTTAAGGAAACACCACACACTCTCCTGTGAGCAGGTGGGGGTTGCAAACAAAAAAGCTCAAGAGCAAAGTGTACTGAACAGATGCTTCTTGCAGATTCCTGTCAAATAATGGAAAGTAAAATCAGCTTGGCATCTGATGTGCTCTAAAGCTTTGCAATGTTATAGCTGGGACATTTTCAGTATAGAGATTTGCAGGTAGAGAACTGACTGCATGTTAGCAAGTGCCAGCTAGGCTGTCAAAACACCCTCTTCTCACAGATACACAGTTTGCTGCTCACTGTATATTAAGTCCCTTTTCTTCTCTTTTTCCATGACCTTAGGCCAAGCTGGTATAATACCACACAAAGAGAATGGGTGAAGAAAGAAGTCTTCAGATAGTAACATCTTTCGTGAGTCAAAGAGTTAAATAATGCTGCTACTGCTCAATGAGTTAATTCCAAAGGCATAAGAGAAATCTGTATTTTTATGTAACAAGTAACATTTGTAGAAAGGGAAGGATTCTTGCACACAGGTGTGCATAAGCTTTAGGTACTTGTCCAGGTTTAACTCAAAAGCAGACATCAAACTATGAGGTGCTATGTGGCTTCTCCATTACTTTGGTATTCATTAAGCAACCATAAAATCATTTTAGGGATGTGTCATCTAGGTGATTTCTGAGTACCTATATCTATCTTAAGTTGCTGTTGGTGGTGTTTAACAACAAAATATATAAACAGTGAAAGAGTCAGAGTAAAATGGAAAATAAAGGGTGGCAAACAATTAAACTTGTTAAACAATCCCTAGTAAATGATATCATAAATGAATATTACCTCTTTCTTTCTGTACTCAAATTACCTGTACATATGCTGCAGTCTTCATTCAGTATTCAAAATTATTCTAATTGTATTTTTTGAATAACCAGTGGCATAGAATTTTTTTTTTTTTTTTTTTGGTGGGTGTTGAATATTCAAAACTGTACTCATAGTTCTAATATACAAATGAGCCACATCCTTAAGTAACTTGTTCTTTCTCAGGAGAACAATCTCAATACAATCAACACCACAGAACCTGCTAAGTGAATATATATGTTTCCGAGGAAGTCTTAAGTATTTAGGAATTATTATAAGTATTTTCAAAGTATCTTTCAACATTTGCTTGAAAAATGTTGTGTCCAACAACTTTCATGAATTCTAGCAGGAAGCAAATCCCATGCAATGTGCACGCACAATAAGGTTGTGCAAAGTATCAATCCTGTAATAAATGAATATTTATGAACTATTTTTTACAGTAAGTATGTCACACGACATGTCTAAGCAGCTTGTTAGGACTGTTCTTCATCAGTAAATGTTTAAACAGGGAAACAAAATTTATTCTAGCCCTCACTCTTTTTATCTAATCATAGATCCTTTTGATAGCTTCTTTTTCTCACTCCCTCCATAGCTGTCCTTGCCACTGGCTTCCCTGAAGTAATAACTCAAGTATCCTTTGATGCAAGGTTACACAATGGCAGGAGACACAAAATCTGAAGTGTTATGTGAAGATGTATATTAGTTTTTCATTATAAAGTTTCCTCCCTTTGAAGTTCTAAGGAAACTACAATTTCCTTTCTCCTGCTGTAAGATATATATTCTCTCACAGTTAAATACATTTCCCATAACAATTCATTTCCCAGACTTCACAAATACTTAGGTACAGTTCGAACAGCACCTTTGATCTGCACACAGTTGCTCAAAAAATCTTTATCCTTCCATTCAGGTGATAAGGAATCCTGTCAGGAAGAAGCTTCTTGCTCCTAAATAAATGAGACCTCCTAACACTTGAGGAACTACCATATTAGCAAGCATAAGGAAAGTTCAAATCAGCCATTTATCCACACAATGGAGAACACTGTGCTTGATTATACCAGTAGAAAAGGCAGTATTAAAATAATGAATTCATTTATGATACTATGCATCAAATAAACCTTTGTTTGCCATTCTGTATCAGATTGTACTCCATAACAGCAATGCCTGCTCTTGGGAGCTAGCCATTTATCATGATAAAAACAAGGACTTTTGAGGCCAGTGGACTATAGTAGCTCTATAGAAGAAGTAGTTGTATATTTTGCATTTGGTACATTTTGTGGCTAAGTGGCTCACCTCCTAAGTGCTATGCTATGTGCTCACTCACAAAGTGAGTATTTATGCGAAGCATCCCACTGGCTTTAGTGAGGCTATTCATGTATGCTTTCAGAAGTGCAAGTGCAGTTCATACAACATAGCTCTTGGCATGTATCTGAAGCTGCAGAGAGATCAAGAAATGATGGCCCTGCAATATGCTGGCTGGAGACAAGCAAAGAGCAGTAAATTAGAACTGCAGCTCAGAGCTGTGCCATCATCACTTACAAGAACTTACAAATTGTTTATCCTCCCCCTTTGTGCTGTAGCTATAGACTTTCATGTTCCTACATCTGCTAAATATGACTGCTCTGCTTATTTACTTGTCTCCCAGAAAGGTAAGGAGGCTCACTTACAGTCTACATCATGCGCTAAGGGGCAAAGCACCACTTTTGTGCTGAGTGCTGTCATATGTCTTAATTTTGATTTCCTCTGCCTTTTGCCTCTGTGTCATCAGATTAAAGGCAAATGTGGGTTAAAAATAACAGCTAACATGACAGAGCTAAATTTTGCTTTCTCTATGAATGCAGGTCTAACAAAAAAAGAAAAAGTACACTAGAGGCATAATCCAATATTAAGTGGCTCAGTTTTCATTTGCATGTCTCCTTTGGCTTCTCATCACAGCACTCTTCTTTGGCTTGTCACAAGCCACTCCTTCCTGAAAGCAACTACACAGAGCAAAGGTCAATGAGAGCAGGGCCTTTCCATTCACCAGGAAGTTGTCAGCTGGACGGACGTGTCCAGCTTTACCTCTGTAATGCTGGTTCAGTTTCAGGCAATGACTCTCAATAATGGCCAGTAACTGCTACCTGGGGCCATTACGGCGTTCCTATCACCGTGTGGAAGATTGAGCTCAGATCAGCCACAGCTGGCAAAATCCTATTCCCTAATTAACAAGAATAAAAGGGAACAAAAAAAAGTAAAAGCTTGCACTTAGGCTCCCTTTCATCTCATGAGCACAACATGCTGTGCTTGCTATTCTCAGCATCCAAATGACAATCTGATAATCTAAGATGCAGGAAGGATTGGCTTGTCAGTCCAGCTAAAGGGCTCACAGCAAAATTGAGTGCTGCGTACCTTCACTCACATCCCTCTTCTTTAACCACTAAATGATTTTGATGACTTGATTCTTTGACATGTATGAAAGCTTGCTCAGACACCTCTGTTTCTAGGCAATAGCACAGATACCTCCTTTCTTTAAAACTGACTGTGATTGAAATGGTGTAATAAACTCCATTTAATATGTTGTGAAGCTGATGTATAGATTCAAATTCAGGCTGTGAATCCTTCTTAAGTGCAGAAAATCTTCAGACACTGAAAAAGACCTGAAAAGCTTCCACAGCCTCACAGGGAGTATTAATCTCTGATGGGAATCTGTTTTAAGACACCGGAGAACAAGGGTCAATGTACTCAGTCAAGAAGCGCTGGAGGTTAGCAGAAGGAAAAAGCCTTCTATTAGCCTAGTGTATAAACATGATTATAAAGGAAATTTATAATTTTCCCTAGAAAATTTCAAGTAAACCAGTCAAGCTGCATTAGGATTTTAATGACATTTTCTCTTACTACCAAATACTCTGCGCCAGAAGCCCTTAGGGCTGCCTGCAGTCATATTACTATACTTGCAAAGCATACTGACCCCAAAGACAGTGTGATCTATTTCTGTCACAGATTAAGTGACCTCTGAGTTTTTTGTGACTGGCTGTGGAGAAAGCTGCAGGTAGAGGAATTTTCATCCCTCAGTTAAGCTAAACCTTTGTTTGCTGTGTTCACATGAATAACTTATAGAGCATTGGCATCATGAACAGCAGCGCTGACACAGTTGACATGACAGCACTATAGACTGAATCCCGATCTGCCCTCTAAGGATAAGATGGGATGTTTGCTCGTTTCGCATTTCACTAAGTCGGTCTGTTCAACTATTTATAAGATGAATAGAAATTTCCACTACTTCAGTTGACACACCTGCTTTTACCTAGCAACTGCTCAGAGGGAGCTGACAAAGACAGAGGAAGCTTTGAGAGGTGCAACCTGGCAAGGAGGCTGCTGCCATCAGCCTTGCCAGAGTTCTCTATACAGATTCTGTCCCCTTTGTGTTGGCTCTTTCCTCTCACCTCAGCATGATCTATTTATAGCCAGCACTGCCTAAGACAGGACAAGCCTCACTCCATTGCCTGTCCCAGATGATGATTGGCCTGAGAATAGCTTGGAGCTCTGCAATAACCCCAGGCCATATGGGGTTATGTCTCAGGAATACCTCTCCACGTGTCATGGAGTCACCATCATAATGGTATTGCATGACCACCACGCTGGTGTGGGGAGACTGTGTCACGTGTCATGGTGTCACCACTATGGTGTCAGAGGTTGACCACCACATTGAATTGGAGGGAACACCACAACAGCACGGGGCAACTGCCCTGGGGCCATCCTGCTACAGAACAGACCCCATGTTCCCCAAGTCCCATGGCTCCTTTAGGGTACCTGTGGGTCCCTGCCAGGCATCAAGCCATGTAAAGAGTCTACCTAACACAGGTCATTTTCACCCAGCTCCATCTTATGGAACCACGTCTTGGTCTTCAGTTGCTCTTGACAGGAACAAGGAACTGAAGGTATTGGAGCTGAACTCATTTTCCTTCAGAAACATGACCTGGCACACATATAGTACCTGCAGTCACTGAGATTTCACATTTCTACCACATATCTGTCAGGCAGCCCATTGCCACCAGGCTCCCGGTGCCAGAAGAGCTGGAGCCCCACAGCAAAGCACGGTTTTGAGCAGCCCCTCTGGGGCTTCCAGACATCACAAAGCAATACTTATAGGAGGAAAAAGCATATTAAAGGTGATTAAAATATAGATGAGGTAGTATGATAAAGGAAGAATGCATGAAAAATGACGCTATTCTACTTTGATGCTCTGACTGTCAAGATGGCCTGACAAAATTCAGTTGGAACAGGCTGAGAGTAGGAAGACCTACTTTTACAGTGATAGTGAATCAAGATTTAATTAGAACCACAGAATCATAGAATAGTTTGGGTTGGAAGAGACCTTTAAGATCTAATTCCAAACCTTCTTCTATAGGCAGGGACACCTCCCATTAGACTATTAGCACCATCCAACCAGGCCTTAAATGCCTATAAGAAGGAGGCATCCAAACTTCTCTGGGCAACCTGTTCCAGTGGTTCACCACTCTCACAGTAAATAATTTCTTCCTAATATTTAGTCTGAATCTACCCTCTTCCACTTTAAAACCATTTCCCTCCACCCTGCTGCTGCATGCCCTTATAAAAAGTCCCTCCTCATCTTTCCTGTAGTCCCACTTCAGGTAAGGTAAGGATGCTGTAAGTTCCCCCCAGAGCCTTCTCTTCTGCAGGCTGAAGAGCACCAGCTCTCTCAGCATGTCCTCATAGGAGAGGTTCTCCAGCTCTCTGATCGTCTTTGTGGCCCTCCTCTGGACCTACTCCAGCAACTCCATGTACTTCTTGTGTTGGGGGCTCCAGAACTGGACACAGTCTCCATGTGGGGTCTCATGGGAGCAGAGTAGAGGGGCAGAATCACCTCTCTTAACCTGCTGAACAAACTTCTCTTGATTCAATCCAGGCTACAGTTAGCCTTCTGGCTGCAAGCACACATTGCCAGCTCAATTACGACTGAAGTCTCACAGTCCTGAGGGCTCTGGACACAAAAAAAAGTCAGAACAATTAGGATGAGAGATGGGATTCTGCGTGCGATTCTGCATGACATTCTGCAGTTCAGTTCAAGGCAGGATTTGACAAGTACATTTAACAGAAAAGGAGAAGATGGCAACAAGAGGAATGTGTGCTAGCACAGATTCATCATGTATGTGGTTGCCAGGCTAAGCAAAATAATTGTATGTATGTATATATATTTCTTTTTTAATTTTTTTTTAAAGGACATCACTAACCCGTCTGCATTTACTAGGTGTCCCACCCCTGTCCATTCTCTGCAGCAGGAGAAGGTGTCTGAGATGTGGGCTTCAGCCTGTAGCAGTTCCCAGGGCAGGCCAGGAGCACAGCACCTAGGGGCTGAGAAAAGGTACCTCAACAGGAAAGGGGGACTACAGAAAGGGACCGTCTTCTTTACCGTGGTGTCTTAAGCCTTCAATCACCAGTTTCTGATTTTTCTGTACAGGGAGAACTGTAAATAAATGTCAGGCACTCTTCTTGTTCACATTATAATACAAGTGTGCACTTGTACAAAATGGATGATATCTCACTGCACAGCTTCATTGGAGAGGATGAAAAGACCATAATTGCTGCAGCATTGTGAATTGTGTTTGTAAAGGAAACAGTATACCAAACAGCAGCCAGGAAAGAAGATAAAGCAGGGTAGGCTTTACGGTTAAAATTATATTGACCTGAGTTCAGATTATAAATGTTGGGAGAAAAATAAAAGGTAAATGTGGTTTGGAAAGAGAAGGGAAACAGTGTTTCCAGGAGACAATTCAGTCTCAAAATGTCTTGTACTTTTCACAAAGAAACAGCCTGTGCCCAAAATATTCTGCAGCTTTTCTCCCTTGTGCTTAACACTTACTTAAAGCATAGAGCTGAGATCAGTTGTGAAGGAGGGCAGTGAAGAAGGTTCCCAGCAGCAGGTGAAGCTGAATCAACAGAGTCATCCTTTTGTATTTTAGTACACTCAGCCAAGGACTGATGGTAATCAGCAGGCTATTTCTTCCATCCCTCTCTTCTCCCTCATTTCCCTTCCCCACTCCCCCCGCCCCCCCCCCCCCCCCCCCCTTCTCTCTCCTCTCCGCGTTCGCCCGCGCG
>VXAB01013958.1:21803-50119 GCA_013399175.1 Odontophorus gujanensis
CCCCCGATCGCCTCCCCCCCCCCCCCCCCCCCCCCCCCCCCAGTGCTTTAGCACTGCTGTTCAGCTTGCTAGCGAGCTGTTCGAGCTGCTTCCTGGAGCTCTGGGTGCTCTCTTTAAAGCTGAAAATCATTCTGCCATCATCCACCTTTAACACCCACCCACTTAAGAAATCTGAAAGCTGTGTATCTCCTCAGAGGCTGTTAATGCTATTAATTCTCCTACCTTAACAGTCTATCCAAAATGTGATAGCAGGTTTTCTGCAGATTCCCAAGCAATAGCACATTCTGTTGCATTTCCCATACGCATTTCAGAGTCTGCTTCCCATAGTTAAAAATAAAAAAGCCTGATTCAACACTCTCTGGCTTCATTTTTACATGACTGAAACACCATTGTTTTTCACCTGCATAGCACTAACCTTCACCCCCTAAACCTTATTTTGATTCTCTCCCTGTTTCTTGACAGACTAAATTTCCCAGGCTCAGGATGGTTGATTTAAAGATGTGTTGGATCTCTAGATTTCAAAGGGGGCAACTGTGTGAGGGGCATAGCCACAGATAAATGTACCACTCAGTTGCCGTGGGTCCCACACAACTGCACACTGAAGCAGTATTAATGATTTACCTATCAAATGAAGGTAATTGCTGAATGATCAGATATTTCAATCACTCACTAGATTTTAACTCCTTACTAGACAAAACAGTAAGGAGTTTTGTAATGTAAGTTTTTTGTAACAGTAAGGAGTTTTCCTAAGCGGCCAGGTTCCCCACATGCACAAAATGAGCAGTTTTATCAGCTGGAAAAAATAACACCTACTCCAGTCTTAGAAAGTTTTCTCTCACAGTTTAGTATTTCCTTCCATAGTCTCTGTCAGCCCAAGGGGACACAAAAAAGCATAGATTGATGCTGGTTTTCAGTCACACGAGTGTCCTGATATTGAACCATGGCTTCAAAAGGGGATGTTTAAAAAAGTGCACCCTATTTCTACAAAAGCAGTTTGTCTTTGATTCTATAAAAGAGCCTTGGATAAGTTTGGTTCCCTGTGCAGAGTAATGTGAAAGGTCCAAGATCTAACCAGAAAGACCACGAAGACAAAGAAACAGAAGAGTTTGCTCTGTTGGTAACACTCGCTGCTCTGGAACGACGGGAGCAGTATAAAGAGGCCATGCTTCTACAAAGAACTCAGAATGCTATAGGAACAAATGAGACAGGCAGGCCATGACACCACTTCAGAAAAGCTTTGAAATAGCCTTACAAAATCAGTCTATATCTGTTCCATTCCCCTTGTTGAGTCAAAGCATTGTCTTACCTGAGAACAAGAGCATAGGGCCAATACTCAAATTCAGAGACAATATAGTAAGTGATCAAGGGTTCCACTACATTTGCTTTGTAGAAAGAGATTAAAATATTACAAGCGTATTTTGAGACAGCTTCAGCAGCAAATATATTATAAATTTTCTCAGTCCTAGGAAAACCCTACATTTTTCACTAAGGTAGAGAGACTATGGTGAGATCCACATGTGTACTGCCTGTGACATGACCACTGACTGTACTGAGGTGAGAAAGCAGAGGAGAATTTGACTTGGTGAACTGCCTTCTGATTGAGGGAGAGGCCTAACAATATAGTCAAAGTTGGTAAAAAATAAAACGCTATCTGAAACAATAAAATGACCAGATGAAACACAATAGCATGGGAATGACTTAATCTTTCCAAATGGTTTAGTTAATTCAAAAGGTAACTAAGACCCAAGTGTCCCTTGAGAGCAAACACTGTAATACTCCATTTCATTCCACACACTATGACTGAGACAAGATCTAAGGAGGTCATGAGCAGCATAATAGGAAAGATCTTATTTTAAACCTCAGCCACTGGTGGAAATACAACTCATTCTTTTTCAGAGGAATGTTAAAAAGTAGGTTAGAGATTTGTTTGCAGTGAGGGCTTTTTTTGTTTGTTTGTTTTACCTCTTTCCAGTAATACTGCCTTGCTCTGTCTTATAATAGCATGGACCATTCTTTCCTTCAGTGGTGACTTCACCTAAGCAGCATTATGCCATTCAGAGTAGCACTATGAGAAGCTTTGATGTGATAGATCTTCTTTTTCTATACATTAAAAAAGAGGAAGCTACTGAGTATACAGATATGAAAATTGTACCAAGTGAGGGATGGCCAGTATTTTTCCCTGCATGTGAAGGAAAGCAGATGGAACATGGCTGGCTGGCAAGGCAGTAAGCCCCTTTAACATCCTTAATACTCTGTAGCACACACAAATTCACAGAAAACCCAGCACCATAAAGAGGTTTCAGGAGTGGTTATAAATGATCATGTAAATAAAAGGTAAGGCCTCTATTTTCTGACAGTCAGATCAGAGTCCTCTTTCACTTTGTACAGATAACTTGAGAGGAGCCCTTTTAAAGTCAATGATGTAAATGAGGAAAAAAAATAGGCTTGAAAGCTATAGGTTTCAAAGCCATCCAGAGAGTCACTGTAAGCTGAAATTCAGCATTTGGGGCATCTACTGAAAGCACACATGACAGAGGAAAGTGAATTGAGTAGCTTGTCTTTAGTCTGAGTAACACACGAGAGATTTGATAAGCAAAGGGCATGTCTATGACAGCAGTGGGGTGAAAGCCAAGCTGGGTCTGCAATAGCCACAGTGGTACCTAGATCTGATCCCAAGGGAACTCCACAACCACAAAAGATGAGATAGCAACTCGTCATATATCATATCATGCAAGCAGCATTAGCTAGAGAGAGATACTTACTCTTCCTACTCTGCACTTTCAGCTGCCAGCTATGCTTGAATTTGCTGCAAGCAAGGTCATCTTGGAAGAATATTGTTTGCCTTTAGCCCCAGCCTAGATGCTTCTGACTGCACCATTCAGTGCATGCACTAGCCCCAGTCTGTCGTCAGTCAGGAGTCTCCTTGCTCCATTACAAGATGTAGATACCTCCTACTTATCTCTTAGCTTGCACCGTCCCTTTATTGAACGTGGAGCTATAGTCATAACTTAAGGACTGAACAACATGGCTATGAAAGAATAAATAATTTCAAATCTTCAGACAGGTCTCAGGATGCTAAAACAATTCTTCTCAATAAACTTTCTGTTTTGCTTTGAGGGTTGTGCACTCCCTGATGAGTGCTGAGGATCAGCACAAGAGCTGAGAGGGTGCACCTTTCACATTCCATTATAAGCATCCTGAATTCTGACAAATAAGAAATTTAACTAATTAAAATCTAAATATTTGATCACTGGTCGAATAAAGAATGCATTAAGACAGCTATCAGTCTGTTGTACAAACAACCCCTTCAGGTAAGCCAAGTTCATGCACCAAATCCCTCCCTACTTTAATAGAATGTTTATGAGTTCTATGGGCTCTCCCTGCACTAAGCTGGAGCCAGGGTGTCAAACCACAGCAGTCAATGCATGTATTTTTCTCAATTAAAGGATCTCAAATTATCATTGTTACTATTGTACTTAATCTGTGCTTGCTCCATGAGGAGGAGATTGTTCCGCTTTCCCTGTGGGATAGCAATTGGTTTTCTTTTCCTTCAGATATTCAACAAATAAACTTACGCAAATGGTATGTGCTATTCCTTCCCCAGAGAAAGTCTATCACAACTTTATTATTTCTTTTCTGGTGAGCACCTGGTGGTTCTACAGGTTATCCTCCCCACAGCTTATCCACTTGTATAAGTATTTCACCACTTGTTTTGCCTCCATGCATTTACCTGTAGCTCTCTCCAAAGACAAAAAGGTGGCAGTTACTTGAGCATAAAGGTAGTTTATCTCTACATGCAAGGGCAAAAATGGAGATGGAAACGAGATCACCGAAAGCACTGCAGCTCCATTTCCCTAATGAAGCAGAGCTCTCACACACTGAGCTGGGCTTACGTGCTGTAATCAAGTATACATCTCACAGTGCTGGGGTTATGGAGAGCCCTGCACAGAGCAAGGTAATTATCAGCTGCCACAACTCAGAAGGACTCTGTTCTACTCCTCTATGTATTGCACAGTTGTCAGCTTATAATCAGGAAGAAAATAAAGACTGAAGAGTTTCTAAAAGGAAAAAATAGATGCTTAATGTACAAGAATCCTCAACATCACACACACCCCCCCCCCACAAATAGATATAGATAGATAGATAGATAGATAGATAGATAGATAGATAGATAGATAGATAGATAGATAGATAGATAAATGCCAGGAAAATAAGAGATCACAATAGGCAATAGGCAATTTTGGTCAATTTTCTGGTCAATTTCCAGAAAGACTTTTTCATATAGATGAGCTAAGCCTTCCTGTCAGTCCCATTTCTGAATGACTGCACTGTGGAAATAACTTTACAAGTTATCAATATCTCCAAGTGTACTGAGAGTGATTTTCCCAGCACTGAAATGCAGGAGCTGATGGACAGCCAAGGAAGATGGAACTGATGAGGAAAGAAGAGAGTAAAAAGAAACCATGGATTTCAAAAGGATTTGGAAATTCTCCCACTCCCTTCACAAAAAATTTACCCTTTTCTTTGGGAAATCTGTGTTTCCATTGACTTTATTAAAACGTTTCTTTCTGTCTTTCTACTAATATAATGGAGACGGACATCTACAAAGCTCAGCAAAATCCCAATGAGTCACATACCCAGTTTAAACTGAAGCTTGTGTTGGAATAAGCAGTTGGAACTGATGCACCCTTCCCTCCTTCAGAGAAGGAGATAGGATTTTCTGTCACTTGAACAAAAACTCTGACTTTCTTGCAGGGACAAAATACTCCCAGAAATATAGGAGTGTGGTTTCAATGGCTTTTAGATACTGTTGGTAATATAAAGTTATTTTATTCTTTCCAAGTATGTCTGAAGTTCTCATGAAGAGAACTTCCGTGAAACTGCAGGATCCGGGACAAAATAATACTTTGATATTTGTGTGTACACAGCTTACAATTATGGCACTGCATGCCATAATACCTAGCAAGGCAACACATACAAGCAAAAAGAAATGTCAGTGAGATGCAGAAGTCAGAAAACTGCATGGAGCAAATAGTTTAGAATAATGAGATACATACACTCTAAAGCACCAGAAAGTTTGATCAAAAAATAATCTTGAATTTAAGAGCATAAGCAGATGTAAAAGAAAGAAAATTTCTAGAATAAATACTCTCAAGATATGACTTGTGGTAAAAGAAAATATTTGTTCAAATCACACTGATGCAAGAATCAGCATGTGATACACACAAATGCTCTTGATCTGACATGTCTTGAAAAAGTAGACAATGAATGCATGCAAAATAAGATACAAAACAAAACAAAAAAAAAAAAAAAAAAAAAAAAAAAAAAAAAAGAAAGAAAGACCATCTGGGAGTATGGGGGAGTATTTCAGAACCACAGAATGGTTAAGGTTGTCAGGGATATCTGGAGACCATCTACTCCAAACTCTCCCCTCAGAGCAGTGCCAACTACTGCAGGTTGTTCAGGGCTTTGTCCAACTGGGATTTTAATAACTCCAAGAACGGAGAACCCATAACCTCCTGGGGCAACTTGGTCCAGTATTCAACCACTCTCAGTGTAAAAAATTGTTTTCTTGTGTTTAAATAATTTGTGCCTACTACCTCTTTTCCATTCAAGGTACACCACCAAGTAGTTGCTCACTCTTTATTGCTCTTCGTGTTGTATTTATATACAATGAGAAAGTCTTCTCCCAGCTCCCTCATACTTTCCTCATATGAAAGACATTTCAGCCCTGTAATCATCTTTACGGTCCTTCACTGGACTCAGTCTAGGATGCTCATGTCTCTCTTGTTCTGGAAAACCCATATTTGGAACCAGCATTCCAGCTGTGGTCTCACTGGGACTGAGCAGAGGTAGTGGTGGAATCAGTGTAATGACTCAAAGAAACCATTAACAAAATGATTACGAAAATATATTAGTGAAAACTAAAAGAAAACCTGACAGCAGAGTGCTATAAAAGAAAAATCCTCAATGACACTGAATCTGGGTGGTACTCATAGGATTCCGACCAAATATTATTGAGACCAGGAGAAGAACTCACTATCTTTGTGCTCAGGCTTCAAGAAATTAACAAAACAAGCAAAAAAGAAGGGCTTCTGAGCTCTGTGAATGTGGATGGCTCAGAAGACTGGTAAAGGGTCATGGAGTTACTATAAAGTCAATATTTTCCTACTTAAAACTAAGCAAAACTTGTCATTGAGCAACTCTTTTAGGGTAACTTGCAAGCCAGAATGTATGTGTATATGCAAACATAAGCAAAATACACAAAAACTCAGAAAAATTTAAAGGAAGTAACTCATTGTACTAGCTTCTCAGTGACCTGGAAAAAATGTTCTAAAGAAAAAAAAATGCCTGGTGAAAGCATGTTTCATTGTTCCTCTTTGGCAAGACAGGGTGAACAAGTGAGATTTTTGTTCATCTGAACCATGGTACACTTCACAGTCAGGGAAATGCTCTCACAACCACATCAGTGCATCTCTCCAAAGGTGGAGCTTTCAGAGAATACACATAATGTTGTGACTTGAGAGTATCAAAAGATGTCAGCAACATATGCAGTCAGATCCAAGTAGAAATTCAAATACCTCCATCAAAAAAGCTGTTGCTAGTCATGGTCCAGATGATACAATATAAATTTTCATATCTGAAAACTGTTCAGAAGTTAGAAAGACAGAAGAGGTCATCTACCTCAGGCTGCCTCTCTTAAGAAGGTAGCTGGAGGTAGGCAATTACAGTGCAATTGTGTATTACACTCATGACCTTGCAATTCACATATCCACAGTCTCAAACTTTGTTATTCATTCTTAGGACATCCATGTGTTCCTGACCTCCCATATACTTTTACAGTTACTTCGAAGGAATCTCACATGAAATATTTTCACCACATTTTGGTTGATAAGTCAATTTCAGTTCCAGATATGAATCCGCTGAAAGCTTAAGTCTTAGTTTCTGACTGGGACAACAAACACAACAAAATATGAATAACTGTGCCTCAATGCATCATTCACCAACAGCGACAACACCAGGTAGCCAGTAGTGCTAAATGCCCAAACATTTAAGTGGATTCAAATAAGTATCCTCAGAATGTAACCTATCTCATTTCAGGTGAATAGCAGCAAGGTCATAACATCCTATAATTTCTTTGAACATCTTGGAAGAATTTATTCTCCATGTGTATACATTCATCAGGAAAACTATTGACATTCTATTTTTATAGTAAATAATTTATGGCAAATGTCCAACTATGTGAATATAAACCTGGGTATCTGCCAAAGAGTAGTTGGTAAACATTCAATCTTTGTTTCAAGTTTCCAAGAAGATGTTATGTATAATTCAACAGTGTTCACGTGCCAAAAAAGAAAATTCAGGCTTAGAGCTTAGTAGGGAGAAATCCAAACTAAGAAGCTCTGCCTGAGGATCTGAGTTGGTGGCAATGGACTGAGAAGGAGCTAGCTGCTGCCCAGGAGAGTGGTAGAAGAGAGTAAGAAAGTGGGAGGCAAGGAGGCACATTGCTCGAGGGCAGTGGGAACTGGGAGTAAAAGGAGAGGAATAGAAAAGAGAAGGGAAACAGAAGTAGAGAAGAGGTGAGGAAAGAGAAGGCCAAAGGATGGGAGAGGCACAAGAGAAGAGGAAAAGCAGTAACAGTTGTTACACTCAACAACTATAAGAAGGTAGGGAATCACTTGTGTAAGTAACACCAAAAAGAATACAGTATTGATTTTAAAATCTTATAGATTATAAAATAATTATTTCAGCAAAAAAAAAAAAACTCTCCAAAACTTTTCCTAACTCTTAAAATCTGGTGAAATTGAAATGTTAAGCACACTGTTAAATGAATGAATTGCTATAGCAATGGTATTGAAGGTGAATACAAGTTCTGTAAAATGTAACAAGTAGTTATTCAGAGCTGTTATGGAATTTTTATTTTAATGAAAGGTAAATGCATTTAACATTTATTCCTCGTTTACTATTAATTTCATTCAATCAAGACTTCTAATAACTTATTTCTTTTTCCTATTTTCCTTTTTTTTCTTCTTTATTTTATTTTTATTTCCTTATAATAACCAAGGGGATGCATATTTACAACATGTAGGATATGATGTTGAATCACGTGGAACCTGAGCTTTGTGGGTTGGGAGAACTGGTATTTTACTACAATAATAACACCATTTCTACATAACCAGTCACTGACCTTTGTTCTTCTTGTCAGCAAATAGACCATCTTTGTAACAGAAGTAAGGCTGAGGGATTTGAAAATGTCAAAATTGCACAGCAACAAAGAGCTCTTGGCCCATATAAATATTTACATTTAAAATATCCATTTGCTGAACTGGATATTTCAGCTGTTGAGGCAGCCTGAATCTCATTACATCAGCTCCGCAGGGCTATTGGTTCTCTTACTTTAAACATAGACAAGAACAGCACCTTTACTGTACGACAGGCACGTTCCAAGCATCCAGCACCCAGCACCCTTGTAAAGTGTGCTGTATGCCAGCAGTGTCCTGTCTCTGCTATTCAGTTTTTATGGTAGCATCCAGACTCCACAGCTGTGCGTCTTTTAAATATTGAATACAGATCCCTCACAAGACAGTTGTTTAGGGTCTTTTTGTTTTTGTTTGTTGTTTTTATTAATAACAAGGAGGAAAAAAAATCCTCCTAAAACTAGCCTCAGCAACATATTGCCTATAAAGGAAAATCCACTTTAATTCACTAATTATTCTCCTCTGAAGCTGCAATGAATAATGTACCATTCAATCCTTTCAACTCAGGTGGATCAGCATATGCAGCCCCTTGTCTAGATGCAGATAGTTCTGTCCCCTTTGACTCACTCTTCCTCACAATCAATATGGAGAGGAGCCTTTCTGAATAGACCTTGTCCTCCATCCTGCCTGAGACCCTTTTGCTCTTGTGCCCTCGCAAGGCATCATGTCTTTGAGGTAAGAGTAGAGAAAAGAAGGAAGAAATAACATGGAGGTATGTCATCTCCCTTTTGGCTCTGCATTGCAAAGGAAATCCATGCAAAAGTCATCCTGCTCCTTACTGAGAATTTCAGTGTAAGAGGACTGGAGGGACAACTGCTCATTGATAGACCTTGAAACTACAGCTCCAGTTAATGTCGTCTTCCAAAGAGAAAGACTAGAGGCAATGAGCCACAGCTGAACAATGGGAGCAAAGAATCTCCAGTGGAGTCATCTTGGTGCTCGTGTACTCATTGCCACTCTTGTCCCTTCCGCTCCAAGAAGTCTGTCTCAGAAAAAATTAAACAGAAGGACTCCAGGAGAGAAATGGAGATGCATTTTTCTCCTTTTGTGTTTTTACTGGTCAGGGAGATATAAACTGATATTTTCCTTCTATTACGGTGTGCTTGCTCTATAGTTTTTCCAACTTTAGTGTGGAATATGCATTGAATACACCCATCTATATGTATATTTACTGTTCCAGCTCATTTTGAAGTGCTTTGCATAGATTGCTCTGTCACTTCTGTAGACCTCAAAATGACAAATAAATAGTTAAGAGCCTGCTGTGGGCCCCTTTCTAGTATCTTCCTGTCTGTTTCCACACACATGCTAAATTTCTTCACTGTCCTGCCTTCACTACATGAAAGGGTCTAATTCAAACAGTACTGTTTTGAGTAACTTCATTCTTCAGAATTCCTTCACTTTCAGATATTCTAACAGATTTTACTCAGCTTTTCCTGAATATTCTCATAAAGGTGGAGCTAGAAAATTTTTCCAGTCTTCAAATTTATATTCCTGTTTTGTTTTATGTCATCTTACTTTTCAGCACTTCTATAATAAACAAATTCTAGTGTCACTATAAATATTTTATAAACAAACAAACAACTGTAAAATTAATCTATAAATGGCAAATTGGCAATATATATAAAAGCTGGCCCAATAGGAATATTTCCACCTTTTTCTAAAGTTCTGCATAACCAACACTGTCAGTAGATACATCTTAAAGGAACTCTGTAATAACACAACGATCCTTGGCCTCATTGCTGCACCAATGTGACAGAACATGGAGTACACTAATGATGAAAGTAACATTCTGGCTCAGAGCATACTATTGTTAATGCTTTGCAAATATGCTTTCCTAGAATATAAGGGACTACAAATAGTTGTCTGTAATGTGGTTTAGATCTGCACATATTCTGTGAAAACATTATCATCCTTTAAATAAACTGAATTTTTCTCATTTTTTTGTCAATTTTTTCTAATCACTATCCAAACTGAAAGGAAACAAGTGCTCATATGGAAAAAATGTGTTGGCTATGATTAAGACTGAAAAGCAATCTACAATTCACTCTAGTCACCAGTAGACCATATTTGTCATAAGGTTTATCACTTTTTCCAAGTAGTCTTCCATGAAGCCATTACTTTATTATCTACGTATAAAAAAACATAGTGATATAATGGAAATTTGATATAAAAGTTCAAGTATACAGAGTTGCCTTTATTGGGGCAATTAAGTAGATTTTATTACTCATACCAAGTGCACAGAGTGAGAGAGCTAAAGAAGAGCTGGTCATAATAAAAGATGTACAGAGGACTGTTTGTAAGAGTTAGAAATCACTTTTAGCCAAATAAAGGAGCAAACATCTAAACACAAACACACACAGACACAGACCAGCACATGTGGGACTACTTATGCACTATAACACAAACACCAATCTTGAAATTCAAAGCCTAACATTCATGCACCTACAAACAGCTATTTGAAAACTGTTTCATGTCTGTAAAACTTAACAGCTGCTTAGACTTCACACCTTTGCAAAGCCTGAGTACAGAGGTTTGCACACCCATTTTTGTGCTCTTTTACAATCCCATACGTGGAGGCTGAGCAGAGACTAAGGTGAAATTGCAGGCTCTGACGTGCATTGCAATCACAACCACAGTTGCATGATGCAGAAGTCACAGCTTTTGCAGCTCATTGCTAGTAATTGCCTGGGTTGTGTTCTTCTTAACCCTTCTCTGTGAAGGTATGTTTAGGACACAATGAGCTTCTTGTCCTACCCCCTCAAATGCTTTCTCCATGCGGACTGAGGCCTCCTTGCACTGTCAGATCAGAAGTCCTGACACCTTCTAGTGTCCAGGTGGGGAACCACAATGAGTGCAGTGTTTTTCAGCTTTTATATCAGCCCACAGAAGGCAACATCAGCAGCATCTCAAAGTCTGTGCTTCCTTATAACGGAGGTAGTCATAGAGGGAATCAACCTTTTGAGATATGACCTGAGGGGTGGTACCTGAACAGTGCCCCTAGCAGAAAGCTAGAGTCAAGACATTACTTACCGCACTCCTTCCCTCCAGTCAAAGCACTCACTGAAAGACACCTTCAAGCCAAAGACAACAGAATCTCTCTACGTATCATCTGGAACCTTCCCCTCCCCTCACAAAGACTAACCCAACCTCATTCTGATTAGCCCGAGAGATCTGGTGTCACATGTGTACATGAAAAGCATCTAGACACTTATTAAATATGCATTCCCCTTCCTACTAACATCGTTCTATCAATATTTTAATGTCATGTTGCCTTTTAGATTTTGTTCCTTCAGTAACATGAGGTCCCTGCTGGGGCAGAGAGACACCACAGAAATAGATGCATTTATAGATGACATTTCTTTTAGTATGAAGAATTGTCATCAGTGGTGAGTTTCTGCTGCAAATGCTTACAATTCTTTCATCAGGAAATATAATCTCTATTCCCTTCTACAAACAAAGCCAGTGGGGTAGAATGAAGGTGTGCAAGATAGGGCTGAACAAGTTTAAGAAGTGATCAAGATAACTGTTCAGTACTGAAGAGAGGTAGCTTGTGAACAAGACCACTAATTTAACTTAATCCAGTGAAAAAAAACTGTCTTTATTGCCTTATATGAAGTGTAAATTTGCATCACTATGTCTGGAGTGAAATTCACACCTATATGAAGTTTATATGTGGGGTTTATTTCCTGGTTTTATAAACTTTCTTCCTTTGTTTGTTGTTTTTTTTAGTTATTTGTTTTATTTTGTTTTGTAGTTTTTTGGTTTTGAGGTGTTTTTTTTTTTTGTTTGTTTTGTTTTGTTTTGTTTTTGCCTTTCCCTTCCACTGGTTATAGATTAAGCATTGCCAAGTTTCAGAGATTTTCTTGAAAAACAATAGCTTGCACTTATTGTGCTGAACAACCCATTTTGTTTTCCTTGCCTCAGTTACAGTGATTTCAGTTATTGCACTTGATAGGCGTCATTGAGGTTTCCATATTGTTAGTCACTTTTCTAATCTTTCATATTTCTCCTGCCCAGGAAGCAGCTTCTCCTGGAAACATTCAAAAAGAATAAAACCTGGTCACAGCCAATACCTTGGGGTAATGGCATCTAAGGTCTAAATTCAACACTTTAATGTTTATTTTTTTTAGTTGGTAATTGCAATCATTGACATGAAAGGCCAGATTAAGCCACTTGTGTTCACATTAAGTCATTCCACACAAGGTTGCAAAACTAGTTAGAAGAAACATTGCTCAGTATAATTATGGATAGCACGGTCCAGGAGTTTGTAGCATACTTAATGTAATAACAGGACATTAGACTGGCATGAACCTGCTCACTTGAGCAGGCTACTTTACACCAGCCTCAAAAAAAAATCAGCAAAGGTACTAAGGCTCTGTTAAATCTCAGATGACTTAAAGCTCTGCTTGATGTGCAGCCACCACAGACAGAAGGACATCTTCCTGTTTGCAGCATGAAAGTTCTCTTTCCCTCTGCTACCAAGAAGGTCTATGACATCTCTTTTGCAAAGGAAGATAAAGGGTTGAGAGGGCTGATGTGGCTCACGTGGCTGTGATGGCACCCACACTCCCATGGAGCATACACTGGCATTCAGATGTCTATTGTTTCAGCTCAAACTCTGGACTCCATCCTTGATCCTGAAGATTTGCCAACTCAGCTCACATCTAAACTGCTAAGAGCACCCTAGCCAGGATACTGTACCTCTGTGGGAAAGTACTAAGTTAAAGGTGAGCCAGGTCCTCCAGAAAAAAAGCTTGGGGTCATGGGAAAAAAGATGCAGGTTTATATCACTTCAGCAAACAAACTCTTTTCAAAATGTGCTACAAGTTTTTAACGTCAAAACAGGAAAGCCAGGTCTTAGATTCGTTTATACTGTTTCATCTCTAAGGTTCACACATGGTAAACTGGACCCAACATAACAAATGCTAAGGATTCAAACTAAAGTTAATTTGCAATCCCAACTTGAACAATGTTTCCCAGAACAAAAAGATCAGAATTTTAGCTTGCAGGTTTTGATGACGCAGGCAGAATAATGCAATATGAAAAGAGAAATTCTAGGCAACTGCGAATAATTCTTGCCTCACATATTTTTTTGTGGAATTTACAGATTTCAAAAGTGTCTTACCGAAATGGCAAGTATATGGACAGAACTTTTCATCTTTCTTACAAAGCTGAGCAAATAGATCATTTCTAGTTAGTAGCTTGATGATGAGATATCAAAGTTCTTTTATGGTTTATGTCCCAAAAAACAGTGGGATGCATAAGCACACACCATAAAATGAATGTAACACTTCCTAACATCCTCTATTCTTAATATAAAAAAATGAAAAATAAAAAAAATCCTGTTGCTGTAATTTTTGAGCTTACTCAGTTTTCTGAGGAAGTGGCATTTGAGGAAGAATGAAGGAAAATCCTTGCAATTATTTTTGAATTGGGGAAGACTGTGAAATAAAGAAAAATCATGAAGAGTTTCCAGGGTGAAAGAGTAACACCATATCACTTTCCTCTGAGGCACAAACTCCTTCAAAAATGACATAGCTGTGAAACTGAAAGCTCAGCACAGAAACAGTTTCTAGACGCCTCCTGCATGTGCTTATATATAGCACACGTGCAGCTAGGGACACACTTATGGGTAGGAATGCATATGCAGTAGAGTCACCATCAGCTGAGCCAGTAATTTCAGAGAAGCTGAAATACTTCTCCAGGAAAGTAATGTTTTAACAAGGATGCATTAGACTTCTGATGGTCTTTTTGCTGCAGTCTGGGGGACTCATCAGAAGAGGGATGCATCCTCCATTTCTTCAGAGAGAGGGGAGTGAGTAATGTGGTGCTGAAGAGATCATGATCCTACAGGCTGGGAAATATTCTTCCAGCTCATTACTGGCTAAGCCTATTTTTGATAGAATTGTAAATCATCACTTTTTTGCTGGGGGGAGAGAAGGGAGAATTTACACTCAGATTTCTCCTTGAGAATCTGGCAGTGCATTTGCTATTAGGAAATGACTAAAATAAGCCTCTCCACATATGTCCTTAAAAACACTTTGACTGCATTCCCCTGTAATTATTAAGCTTCTTCAGAGTCTGTAAGCCAGTGAGAAAGGGATTAGAGGGGTTACTTTGTGCCTCTGTGCCCATAAAAATCCTTTGGCTACTGCAGCGCACTGCTCAGAGTGTCCTGAAAGCTTTCACATAATCCCTGCCTCCCAGCCACTGCCACTACTGCATTCCCTTTATTTAGACACATTCAAATTTCATGCTGTAATCCAAAAGCACTCCAATGTGGAAACAAGATCCACATTATAAATCACATTTAAAAACTAACCTGCCAGTTAGATCAGTGCAGCACAGCAACTACATGATAAAACCACCCCCAGCTTTATGGTGAAAGGAAGACCAAGAGATGTGAATTGTCACTGTGAATTGCCATTTTCTAGTGTTTCCTATTCTCCTCATCACTGAGGACAGGGAATATTTTTATACCTGTGTGTGTAGGAGAGGTCACAACAGGACACCAGCCTTAACTGTAGTTGCATATGAATAAGAATACAGGACAGCAAAACCAAAGATCTGTTCCCCATAACCATTTGGGGGATTTTTATGTCAAAAAATAACTTGTTCTGATCAGTGCCGTTGCACTGAAAATAAGTCATTATATCATAAGCAGCAGCAACACGGGGCTGCAAGCTATCTTCTGGGTCACAGAGTCTGTTTCTAGTGCATGCACAATATTATATAACTCCTTTCACTAACTCATCCTTAAGAACCCTGATTTTTTTAAAGGCAACTTTTCCCTGACACAAATTCAGAGAGGAACTCTGCTGTGGAAAGGCTGGAAGGAAGCACTGCCATTAACACAACAACAGCTGTTAACAGCCTCCAGATCACAATGATAAAGCAGAGAAACAACTGTCAAAAGTGCACAGAAACAGAATCAAAAAAAAAATCTTATTTGTGGTGACAACCAGTCAGAAGTTCTTCCTGGGTAAACAGGAACCTGGCACTGCTGGGCTGAAGTCAGCATTTGAGGGCAAAACCAAAGTTGGAGGAGTGAGAGAGGAAGCTGCTTGTCACAGTCTGTGTCAACGGTTTACGGGCAGGTTCAGCCCTGTTCTGTGACAATTGGTGCGGGGGACCCACGGACCCACGCCCCAGAAAAGGGGAAGGCAGAAAGGGAAAAGGGAGTTGGACCTAGAAACAAAACAGCGGCAACGATCTGAGGAGGAAAGCTAATTTACTAAATAGATATCAGAAAGCAAAATAACGCAATATAATAAAATAATTGGAATTAAAGCTAATAAATCAAATAAAATGAGCAAGAGAGAGTGTCCGATAAACCCAAGGCCTTATGTTAAACACTGAAGGCGAGACGGCAGCGAGCACCCACTGCTGAGTCGATCCCAAAGGAAAGAGAGAGTCCCGTGACCGCAGACAGTTTTTATCTTTTCCCTCTGAGCGTAAACACGTAAAAATGCAAAGCATCACAAAGTCCTCTGGGGAATGTAGTTCTTCTTCTCTTCTGAGACAGGTACACCTGGAACTATCCATGATCCATGGAGCTGGAGCATTAACTCTTTAACTCTAAATGCACTACATGATATTATGATGTGGAATACCAGTACCAAAAATCATAAAACCATGACAGTCTGCTATCTTTATGTGAGGGGAAACCCAGCAACCCCCAGTCTGGCAGCGGGTGCCAGGGGGAGGTTGGTTGGAGCATAAGCAGCCTGGTGACCCAGTCAGTGCCCAGCCTGCTCTCCTCCCCGCCTCCTCACACCTGCCCTGTCCCTTGGCATATCATATCAGCCTATCTTGGTCACCCTCTGTGAACTGGAGATAATAACACCTCTTGTCTGCATGTCTATTTAGGCTGTAAATGCCTTCCAACAAAGACAGTCTCTTACTTTGTTTACCAACAGTGTGTGGCACATGGGCTCCAGTTTCATACACAGCTCCTGATCATGAATAATCATTGTTTTGATAGTGACACTAAATATTGTAATTGACCAATATGAATCTAACAGCACTAGTGAAGCTACTTTGTTTTTGCTTTCATAAGAATTGTTCTGCTAAACACAGAAGGCCACTAGAGTCAAAAGCAGAACACCTCTTCATGTTGTGGAACAACTGCTGGCAACCCCTGGATGTGTGTAGGATGCCCCTGGGAAGACAATACAGAGATGTGCTTTTGCAATTAGCATTTGGGCATTTGGACAGTGACCACATATGAGTATTCAAAACTGCTGTCTTCTGTGCACTACCATTTGTCAGGTTAGCCAGGGGATTTCATATGAACCCCAGCAAGGAAAGAACTCTGAAATGTTATTTTTCAATCAATTCATAGGACAAATAACCGAAGAATATGCATTAAAAACAAAACATAGCATATCTTCCCCTGATTAATTCAGTTGCCTCTTTCACTTTGACAATAGTAAACGTTCAGGAATACAAACTCTTCCTTATTCCAAATAAAGGATTTAATAGATCCATGGTACTGAGCAGAAGTTAAAAGAGTAGTTAAGAACTACAGTCTGATACTAAACCCTCTGGGGTTTGAACAAACTTTGCTGACACTGCTTGGCTGATTTTCAGAATTACTACAATTAATTTTTTAAAGAAATGAGCTTCCAGAATGACATATTTCGAACATAAAACATTAATATTCCTTTCTAGAGAACTATGTGCCATTGTTCATGGGGAAAGAGGAGGAAGTTCTGAGATGATTTTTAAATCCAAGGGAATATCACTAGGCAGACAGCTGCTAGGGCTTTTTGTTTGATCCCTTGCAAATTCTCTTCAGCTATTCATGGCCAAAATGTGTCATGTGCCAGTCTGAAATCATGTTGGAGGAACTGGTGGAAGGAGTCTCCTTTTCACACTCCTGGCAGACTTATGTCAGAAGCCTGTCAGGGATAACCATTGCTATTTATAGGTAATCCCCCTTTTGAAAGGTCACCCTTCATTGTACACTCATTTCCACCTGTCTATCCCAAAATCATTCTCTTGGAGTTCATTCATAATGAATATTTTTAAAGCAGATAAAAGTAAAATAAAGCAGAAGCTAGTGTATGTTTTATGGTTGACAGTCAAAGAAATTCATAGCACTCACATTATCTCCTGTGGTTTTAATTGCAACATGGGCATTTTTTTTTAGATCACCACACTATCTTTGCCCAGGAGCAGGCACTTACTTCACATGTTGTTCATTCTTGATAAGAGGACATTTGTGCACTGAATCACTTCCCTTATCACACATACTCATGTGCAAGCACAGAGCCCTTTATCAGAGCAAACTGTATGTCACAGTGAGCTGGGGAGCAGTGGCATCTGGTCTGCATTTCTCAGCACTTCTGGTTCTGACAAGGGGAACTAAACAGCTTCCGTATTATGAGACTGAGCTTTCCTTCTATACCTTTGAGTGGTCACTCTGAGCTGAAAGCTCACTGCCTTTCCCACTTCCTGCTCTACTACATGGTGGAGGAAGCAAGTCAAGCAATGACAGCTCTGAGCATTGAGCTCTGAATGAAGGAAAGTGTATTTTTATGGAAACTGGTACAGAGCAGAAGTACATCACCAGTACAGTGATGCTTTCTCTATTGTGCCATCATCAAAGTTCAGTTAATGCAACCTGGATGACCACCAAAATAACAAGAGGTCAAGCACAATACAAAGATGAAGGAACATGTGAGAGGAGTGAAGATAAAACAGGGTGAGGCTTTGTGAAAAATGGACAAGGTCACCTGACAAGAAATGGCAGGGGATGTTAAAGCTCAGAGACAATGTCTAATATTTCTTTCAAAGAAACTCTCTCAAGATTATATCCTTCTTAAAAGGTAGAGATAAAGGTAATGTGTGAAGCTTTCTCATCACACTTCTAAGAGTGGGTAGACAGGGATGTGGGTTGGCTTTCCTCAGGACTGACAGTGCTGCCTATTGCTGAGTTTTATCATCACGTCAAGCAAAACGATGCATGCTACTGCAAGGAGGGCTAAATAGCTTCAGGTTATGCAGGGCTGTGCCAGAAGTAGCTCTCAGTGCCATTATTGTGACTTTTGTCCTGATTAAATTTTGAGTATAAATGGCAGAGTTTGTTCCATGGAAAATAATGGCTAGACTGCAGAAGTGGACAAGTTGAATTAGTGATCTCACCAGGGTCACACAACAAATCTAATTCTGTAACATACATTGCAGCCTATCTTCATTAAATAGGACCTGGCTTAGAGGCAGCCTTTACATTTTCAAACTGTTTCAACAATTAACTCATTAATCAAAGCAACAACTGTGTTAAAGAAAACAGAAAACACTGAAATTGTCCCTCAAAATAAATTGAAAGGATTGCAGTCACTCTCGGAGATCATGTTTGATTAAGAAACACAGGGTTATAGGTCTTGGACTACTCATGTAAATGACTCATCTGCAAGGGAGAAAAAACACCCCATAAATGTCGTGTCACTGGGTGTTGATTTTTGTCAGCTTCCATTAGGTAAACTGCTATTTCCAAAATTTATTTAAGAATCTCCAGACCCAATGCCATTTTATTCCAATAGACATAAAGGTTTAAGTTCTTTAAGCTACTTGAAAATCTCAGTCACATTTGTGGTTTAAAGTACTCTTCCAGATATTGTGGACAGAATTTAAGTGTAGATAGGATTCACTTAATCTAACTGCAGCCCTGTAAAATTTAAGCATCTAGTCTGAGATTGTCATCTAGGTTACTTGAACAGACAGAGCAAAGAAAATTGTCCCTCTGGAGGGCTCAGCCCCTCTATTCAACAAATTTAATTTTTAATGGCATGAATCATCCTTTGGAAATGCCTATACCTCTCAGCTGATAACAGAGGGAACATATAAGGCCATTTGAGAAAAAACATTTGTTTCTTAGATGGCTGATGTCCCACCTCCTGTGGCCTGTCACATCAGAGTTGCTTGCATTTTGGACCCAAGAAGAGTGGGGAGAAGAATGACACTTGTCCAGTGTTTCCCATGGATGAAAGACATGGGAGATGAGAAGGGAGGAAATAAATCCTGCCACCTACAAACTGTTCTCCTGTACTTGCATTTCACCTTAGCTTGCTGAAAGTGGAGGAAGGGGAGAACCAGCTAGAAATCTCCAAACAGAGCATCAATCTAGTTTTCATTCTGTACGTGAATTAGCCTTGCATTTAGGTCGCTCATTATTGTAAGAATCATTCTTCAAGGTTAGGGGAAGAGTATAGTTGCAGAGTGTGTTACAAAATACTACCCAGTAGGGGTCTATGTGATTATCAACAGGGCCTTGCTCTTCAACTTGCCAGAGTAAAGCTTGTGAAGGATTTAGTAAGATGCTTTAACTACTAAAAGTGAGTTAAGTAGCACCGAGTCAAGTTCATGTGGGCATAGTGAAGCTTCTCCTCTCATTGCCTGTCTCTTATTCTGAAAGGTTTTGATGTTGTTGATTTTCTTCAGGAGTGTCCTTTCAACAATCATGTCTTTACCTTTCCTTTCGTGATCAGGAACTCCTTGCAGAAAATTGAACCTTCTTGAGAATATCTAGTCCCCATGGATAGTACCATGTGACTCGCCAGAAACCTACACAACATGGTTTTCCTTGTGTTTAATGAGTCAGCAGAAGGTGTCCTCTTCCACTGGAGTAATAGAGTAGCATTATAAAGGCAATGCCTTTGACTCCCAGAAAATTCTTGATGTATACTCTACTATTTTTATATCCTCTTCCACCCAAACTTTAATAGCAATAGGATAGGAAACCTTTCCTTTTAATCTTACTTCCAGAGTTTTAGGAGCAACCTCTATTAGAACAAGGTCTGTAGTTTTTTAGTTTGTCTTCATCTTCAAGAAAACTGACCTGCAGATGGTGATTTGAGCTTCTAAGCACCTGTCAATGAGTCCTTCTCATGAAGAATACGCTTTTGGGTTCCTGGTATGTTACAGTAAAATCTGCTTTCTACATGAAGTATTTTTTCTCTCTTATTCTAGCAAATGAAGACTGAGATTAGCATTTTCTTTTTAACACATAACTATAATAAATGGCCCAGAGATCTACATATAACTCTTCATACATACTCCTCAGCAGGCAAGCAAGGCATCTATCACTCCTTTGTTACTGTTAGTTTAAGCCAGAATCACCAGTGTGCTCTAGGCTTTGGCATACATAACACCCAGATACATTGACAACCACCTATCAAGAAGGTACTTGTAAAAACTTGCTGTTGTTTATTGGGTTTTTTTTCATATTTTGTAGTAGATTGCTTGGGTTTTGTGTGTGTGTGTATGTTGGGAAGGGGGGAAGTTTGTTTATTCTGTAATTATGTTAAGCCCTTGAATTTACCTACTTTGAAATTTTGTGCAATTTCAGAGGAATCATGGGCTGTCCCCCTTCCCCATGTCCAGGTTAAGTGCATCGATTACAATCTTAAACATAGAGTTAAATTTTTAAACACACTTCAGAGTGAAGCTTTGGTTCAGGCTATCCTATTTAACAAAACATCAGCATTTCTCTAAATCTTTGTTCTTTTCATCCCCTGACACTTACATACATGTTGTCAGGTGACTTCACAAGAGAATATATAAGAAATGATTTTAAACTTATTTCATTTGTGTTATCATGCCATGATTATGCCACAATACAAAGTTGGCTTTAACCATGGAAATTAGCAGTGAGAGGATAACTGCTATTGGCATGCTGCTCTAATGGAAACTAGAAATCATTCTTGTCCTAACATGAGAAAGATTTCTGTTAAAGGAAAGACTTTTACTACTAAAAATCCAAACTACCTAAAGGTCATGAATCAAGCTTTAATCATTCACTGTACTGAAAAAAAAAAAAAAAAAGATGAAGAAGAAAAAGAAGAAAGATAAAAGAAAGAAGAAGAAGGATAAAAGAAAAAAGAAGAAAGAGAAAATGGAAAAGAAGAGGAAAAAGAAAGAAAAAGAAGAAAAATGTCAAGGTAAAAGACAAGGCAAGGAAAGGAAACCTGTGTATCTCACCTCACAGTAATGCCAATCGTTTTCATTTTTCCCCCAGCTCAACAAGACAAAACTTTCTGAGTTCTACCTGTTTTTCATATTATGTCTCAGAATGCTTTAGATTGCTGAAAATATACTGGCAATTTTTTTTTTAACTCTACAGCAGAAGATGGAATTTCTCTGTTTCACAAGTGCTGGGGTGGCTACATGTTAGATGGTATCTACATCTACAGGCATGGTGAAGCCATGTTGGTTACCACCAATCACCTCACTTCTTTTCCATGTTTCTTAGTAGGGCCTTCAGGAGGATCTGCTCTATGATCTTGCCAGGCACAGAGTGAGACTGACTGGCCTGTACCTCCCTGGATATTTTTCCTTGTATTCTTGAAAATAGGGGCTATGTTTTCCGTTTTCCAGACAGTGGAAACTTCACCAGACTGCCATGATCTTTCAAGTATGATGGGCAGTGGTTTGGCAACTTCATCCACCAGTTCCCTCAGAACCCTCAGATAGATGTTGTGCACCTTCAGGTTCTTTAGATGATCTCAAGCCTGATTTTTACATACAGTGGGCAAATATTCCTTCTCCCAGATGTTACCTTTGCTTTTTGCAAGTTGAGCAGTGTGGCTAGAGCCCTTGCTGGTGAAGACTGAGGTAAAGGAGTCATTTGACCACTGAGCTTTCTCAGTATCCCTCATAACCAAGTCTCCATTTTTCTTCTGGAGAGGACCCACATCTTCCCTAGCCTTCCTTTTTATCACTGATAGACCCATAGAATTTCTTCTTGTTCCCCCTTTATGTCACTGGCTAGATTTAATTATATCTGAAACTTAAGTATAACCATAGAAAACTTTTATCACACACCACAGAATAACTGATATTAGCCTTGGGCATATAGCATTCAGATGAAATGATACTAAAAAGCTTGTCCTGAAGTCATTGTCAGGCATCTCCAAGAAGGGATGAAGGAATCAAAGCATGTACATTCTACAGGAATTTTAATTCTAACTGGAAATAGAAATGAGTATCTCATTGATTTTTTATTATATTTAGGCATGCATGTTGTTGACAGCATGTATATATTGTCAGGTAAACTCCATTGTGATCTCAGGAGTAACTCTGCACAGGTTGGTAAATCTTCACAGAACAGCATGTGGCTACATGAGGACATTGGATTAGGTCCCAAATCCCAGATGTAGGGCATCCCTGCATAGGATACCACAGCAAGAAATATGCATGTGCCTTTAAAAAACATGTTCTATTACTCCTAAGTGTCTGTGGCAGTCTTAAAAATGATGCCTCTTGTCTTCATGCAGCAAATCACAAGAAAACAGAAATTAAATTTTGCTTCTTGCCGAGAATACCTAAATGGTTTTAGGATTTTTTTTTTTAAGTTTACTATATGAGTCATATTGAATGAAAGAATTGGAAGCTTTCTCAACATTTATGATCTATTGTTGCTATCCAAGTGGAAATAATCTCACTCATTTCCTGATTCCGACAGTGATAAAACAAGCTAAGTGGTTAATTGCTACTGTAGAAGCTCTAATCATTGTAACTGTGCACAGTGCCCTCATTTAAACAGTTCACGTTTTGTTAGCAGTAGAGAAGTACTTGAGACCCTACCAGTAGACCTTATTTTTTTGTTCTGGAAAGATAGCGTTAGTTTGGATGTTACTGTTAACATAAGGTAAGACAATCTTTAAAATAATAAATCATGTGTGCAGTATGGGTATAATAATTCTGTAACTTTACAGGTGGAGAGCATTAAGTGGTCATGTTCTAAGAATTTGTCTGAGTTTAGTCCATGTTTCTGAGCAATGCATAATGTATAATATTACAGAAATATAGTCTCTGGAGACCCAGTTGAAATTTTGTATGCGGTTTCAGCAATAGCAAGAGACAAAATAGAACAATACTCAGTGTAGATTAAAAAAAAAATAAAACAAACAAACAAATAAATAAATAATGTGGAAGAAAGATTCGACAAAATAAAAGCCAGAGAGGTGGTAGTCACGCTATCACTTAGCCTTCACTTAACAACCCAGTGTCTGTAACAGAGAAGTAGCTGCGCTGCACTCATTGCTGTGGTATACTAGATCTGTTACTTTTTATTCCACCTGCAGTCAGGTTTTCTCAGCACTGGCTCGTAGCAGTTTGCTCGGGTGCCTACACTGTTCTGCCAGCTCTGAAAATCTACACCAAGAAAAAATACGTTGCAGAGATATGACACAAGCGTGAAACATTTGTGAATCTCTTTTACTTTCTAACTTGTTACCTAATTTTACAAATGTGTAGGCTGTTTACAAGCTTCGAATTAGACTTGCACAAAAGAAAGATGTCATAGAATTGGTTCTGGAGCCAAGAAGCTTTTCTCAGTTTTTCCTTGTTGTCACTTCAATGGCTCATAGTAGTTAACATTTGACCAAACTTCCAATAGCAGAGGAGCTGACTAAAGCAATATCAAGGTCTAAAATACTACACCTCCTCATTCTTTACTGACACATTATTACGGTGACAAATATTGGCAGACTTATCAGAATGCATCTGAAGAAAGAAAAAATCCTGTTCAGCTGAAATTTTAATGTCTGCACATAACCTCATCATTCTGCTTAATCTTAGAAGCCAAAGGATGATAATTTAGGGCCAGTGGAAGTGACCGTAACTGCTGTATGTGTTTAGTCCCATTGGCAACGTCATGGTTACTGAAACACTTAAAAGTGTAGCTTTTGCAAAGCATTTCATTCCCACAGATTTTGTCATTTCCACATGGCCTTTCAAGTACTCAGTGATTTTCAGGATCACACTCTTACCCATTTTCACTCTCTGTGTTGTAATAAATCATCTCTTACAATGTTTTGTTGGTAATAAGCATCTATCTATTGTACAAGGATGGGGCTGGTTTTTGGGTTTCTTTTTTTAGGGGACCAGAAAGGTCAGCAGGGAGAGTGGCTCTACAAAAAGCAAAGATCTTAATCATATTTTAAACTTGTATATGTCATTCTAAAAATTTAGATGGCTTGACACTCCCAAATACACAAATATTCTGTTTGGCTGAAAGGGTGATCATGCATAACACACTGTAGCACATATTCAGTGGTTTGTACAAGCATGTTACTGGAAGACATCTATTACAAGTCAATTTACTGACATAAAGGTAACTTTTCTTACTGTCATCATTTGGGTAGCTTGATTTGTCTGTCTTTGGGGAAACCTCTGAGACAGGATTTGAAAAGTCACTGATTTTAGTGGATGTCTGTGGCACATTCTGCAACAGAAAGAACGTGAGGTTTTATGGATCAAAACCACACTGCACAACAAATATTTGGTGATCATTTCTGTGGTAGCAGAAACCCTCTGCGTAACTCCTTATAGGCTATCTGTGGAGTTACAGTCTGCTCAAAAAGAAATAAAAAGAAAAGAGACAAAGTGAATTTTCTTTAAAATTGTGCACCTTTAGTCAGCATATAATTCCTTATTCACTAATGTGGAAATTACTAGGCTAGAGCCTAGAACTGTGTTCACAACACAGGGGAGTCTTTTCTATGAAGTCTCAACAGTGCGGCTGCTTTGAGAGCATGCTGACAAGCATGAGAGGTCACTGGGACCTTCTGGGAGCCTGGAACCTCTGCTCTCTTGGGTGACCATCTGGACTGGGCAGGTCAACAGGTTCTGCAGTGCTGTCCAGTGGAGATCACAGCAAGTCTTTCCTTAGCCTGAAACATTCAAGGAGCAACAGAGCAGGAAGAAACCTACCAAGAGTGTCCTCTCAACTTCACCTGTGCTTCTTCCCTGCTGAATTTGCAGTTAGGACAGATAGTGGTTGAACCTGTTGAACTCTAGTGGAAAGAAAAGAAGGACAGCAGTGCTATTTACATCTCTAGGGAACGTCTCCAATTATCTGCTGTTATAGTTTGAATAAGAGTGATAACTAGGCTGTAAAAAGAAGTAAAGAAAATACAGATCTCTGCACTGAAGTTCTGATGCTATCAGTCTGGTAACCAGGAAATCACAGGTCAACAGAATCTTTGCTTCTTAAGGTGTGATTTCAAAACAATGACTTTTATTTCTTTAGGAACCAGACCTAATAATAAATAAACTCGTGTCACCTTGCACTTCTTACAAAGGAACAGTCTTGGAAACAAAGAGTGCTCTAACCATGCTCAGAGTTAACTCACTCTGACATTTTTAAGCAATGGTCCTACGTGGAATATAATGCATAGATAACTCCAAGCAATTCAGTATTATTCAGAAGACAATTACTGGCAAAGATGAAAACCTAACAGAGAGTGAAAGAGTTAGAAAGAAAGTAGAACTGATTTTCATCACCCAAACAATCTCTGTAGTCCCACTGTATCTTAGTATCATCTTAGTAGATATGTGAGAAGGAAAATAACAGAATTTGCTCTTCCATGGTAGAGGTTTATCTTACCAAGGAGGAGGATTATCGAATTCTCCTCACATTTTGGAACTTGCAGGCCATTGGGCAGCAGGAGTACATAGATTTTATTGAATTAAGTATAGAATAAGTAAAAATTTCTCCATGAGTTTAAATTTTACCTGAGTTCTGATTACCTGCACACTTCAACTGCTCAGACTCGTGTAGAAGTAGTTTATTTTTCCTCTTGTTGCCTTCTTTACAAATGCTAAGCAATTCTTCATACATCTTCCCAAGAATCAACACCTTTCTAAACTCCTCTCAGTCCATTTCTGTAAATTTTTCCCCAGTACAATTTCCTTTATTTAGTCCTGAGGACAAGAGGTCCATTGCCTTCTATGATTTCTGTAGAGGTAATTCAATCTTACCAAACAATGTCATTATTTCCCACTAGGAAATAATCATCTATGTGGGAAAAAGTGCCCACAGTCAATTAAGCAAGTTTGAAAAAGTGTCATTATTGAGCAAAGAGGGGCTCCCTTCCTAAAGACACCAATGAGAAAAGCAGCTGTCATAACAGTGTTGCACCCAACATACTTGAACTACACAGGGAACTTCAGAACTTATGGAATGCAGTCTGCTGAGCAACTCCTCATACCTCTGACCTGATTCAGCTTCTTTAGCTGCAAACTCCGAGGACATGTGCTGCAAGGTCACAAGCATCCAATCTACATCAGCAGACATCCATAAATTTTACTTATCTTGCAAATCCTTCCTGTATAAGTCAGTGAGTTCTACAGGTTTCAAAACAGCTTTCAACTTGCTTACCCTCACATTAAATGTAAGATAATGTATCTGACTGCTTAAAGGTTTTATTGTCAAGACATAAAAAATTTTTCCAAATTATTGTCTTTTATTTTCTAGGTTGTAAACTGTTCAAACAAGCAAATCTGATTTGATTTTACCTTATTCTATTGCTCCATGACTAACTTACTTTTATTGTTTCATAAATGAACTACATGGACATTTCACTCTTATTTCCGAGTGCATTTTTTATGAAAGTATGCTATAAAGTTTTGTTTGAGGAGAGATAATGCTGAATATATTGGTGTAAGCTACACAGCTTTAAATAGGCTGAGACTGATTTTTTTTTTCCCTGTTATCTTGTAAGCCATTGAGTTCATCTGGAACATTTCTGTTGTCAGTTCCTGTTTCAGCAATGGACTGAAAAATATTTGCTGTGAAGAACTCTCAGCTCTAGAACTTGTTTCCAAGCTCCACTGCTAGTTCTGCAAGCCTTATGGGAACAGTGGAAAGCGTATCTGTTCACCTGTGTTTCTTCCTAAGAAAATCCATTGCTCTTGTTATCTCAGCTGATGTAGCAGAGAAATTGTTTAGACCTTAAGTTACTGGAAGGCTTTTGTGCTCACAGATACTAATTAGCTTGGAGATTCTCTTTTCTCTAACAGTTGTTGGTAATATGATGTGAATTATTTATAAGGCTTTTTGTGAATGTAAATCCACTCAGATGCATGGGCAGTGGGCACATGTTTTATAGATATGAATGACAATCAATAAATAAATAGATGTGAGCACTTCTCTGTAGAGGAGAGTCCGAAAATGAACAGAAGATCAAGGTTAAAAAAGCTGAAAGGGTATCCTGACAATGACAGCCATTTTAGGCTGGTGTTACAGCATTTTTTTCTCAATATCTACAGATTTTCTGCTTTGGTATTTCCTAAAAAGCTATGCCTGTGCAGTATGGGGCAGCCACCACAGTGGCACTTGGAGAAGAACTTCAAAGAAATTACATTTGCAAAGTAACATGGACACACTGGTTACAAGGACACACCCAATAAATCGCCTCCATTCAAAACGTTGTACCTTTGAAGTCCAGGCACTAAGCCTCCAGCATCATAAAGAATATTTTATGCTGCAGATATAGCTTTCTTTTCTCTGCACAAATGATCCAAGAGCAGATATGTGTAGTTTTAGTCATCATTTACAGCTGTCCAACAAATATTCCCCGTGAAATGTACTTCAGGCTACAGGTGGTTTATGAACTATTCAACTATTTTTGACTACAGGCTTTTCTCATGACTCCGGCTCACATTCACAAAGTGAACATTTGTGGTGTCTGAGACTTTGCTGACTCTTCTCCCCCCATCCCAGCTGTTTGTTACTGACCCTTTGCCAGGAATTCTTGCTCCTGTTTCAGATACAGCAAAACCTGCTGCACCTCAGCTGCTCTGCTTCATAATCCGGCATCTTACTGTGAAACAACTTCTATTGCTAAGTCAAGCTCATGTACATGACTGTAAAATGGAACAGCTGAGGTGCAGTAAAATGCTCTATTCTGCCAGCCCTTCAATAGCAGCCACATCTTGTTGAAAGAAGTGCTGAATTAACTACTTCAGCAAGACCTACCAGAGCTTCTGTCAAAGTTCCCCTTAACAAATATTAGTAACTGCATTGCTTTTAGGTGTTTCAAAATGCTATAAAAAAGGTTAAAAACTTGTGATGCATGTACTAGTACCAACTACAATATTACATTGCTACAGTATTGGACAACTTGTGTCTTTTGTAAGATGTTAACAGATATAATTGCTTTATGAGCTGGAATTCTCTACTCTTCAAAGAAACAAATGCCTAAAACTCTTTGAGAAGCAAAGACATGCATTCTCAGAAAATAGGAAAGTGATTGTCATGGTTTTATG
>VXAB01013962.1:0-27641 GCA_013399175.1 Odontophorus gujanensis
CAGAAAGGGTTAACACCACAGTTTGTAAAAAGTCTCGAAATCAAAAGGGAACATACAGCCTTAAAATGTCTAAACTGCAAACGATGGTGGAGGTAACTGAAAAGCACGTGCCCCAGGATAGTACATGCGCACGAGGGAGAAACCTTAACACTTGGGTCTGCTCATCTTTACACGTTGGGTGCATTTCTCGTGGTCGGGGTATTCCGCATCGACGTTCAGCACTTGGACAACGTCTCCCTCATCTCATCCAGCAAGTTGCTGAGCAGGGTGGGATCGCTGCATTTCCCATCTATGGATATGGAGTTCTCTCCCTTCAAGAGAGAAAACGAACCCATGAGCTCAGGCTCAGTTGTATTTGGACCCACTCCTCCCAGGTGTCCCACCTCCCCCCCCTCACCTTTTTCACCAGCAGACAGACGTGGTGACCTTGGATAGAACGACTGTACATGGATGCACAGGAATCAACACGCTCCACAACTGGGAAGGAAGCAGAGATGCCACCCCGTGAGATGACGGCCTTAATGTGCACTTTGCTCTTAGTGGGGAGGAGCTATCACTGCGTGGCCCCAAGGAACAGACCCAGCGACCCGAGCAGAGCTCATTTGGGGGATACAAAAAGATCACAGAGCTCAGAAGTGGCTCTGCCAAATCCATCCCTGCTCCTCAAGCACTGCAGAATTTCAGAGCGTGGTTCAACAATAAAGCTCACCTGAAAAATGATGGTGAAAACAGATCTTCGCCAGTAGATGCTGGAAGGAAATGCTAATTCCATCTACTTTAATAGAGCTCATGTGCAGATCTCCAGACTCCAGGAGCTTGGCAAAAGCATCACTGCAATACACGAAGCAAAGTCAGTACCTGGGTCGTGAAGTCGAGTGAGATCTGCCACGTCAGCCCCACACAGACCCTACAAGACACCGGGACACACAGTGCACAGTGCTGAGCTCCTGGGGAATGAGTGCAGAGCAAATGTGGGAATTTACTCCTCATACAGCACCACAGTGCCCCATGGCATCAACCAGAGCCACTGCCACACAGCCCCTCCCAGCCACGTGGAGCACCAGCAACGTGCTGCAGCCATCAGGCATGACAAGAGACAACAAACTGTCACCAAACCAACCCTGAGCAGCCAGAGTGGAAACCAAGCTGTGCTCTGCAGATGGAGCCCCGCAGCCAAAGCTCAGCTGTGTGTGGGCAGCGGGGGCTCAGGAGCTGTGAGGTGCCCCCCTGATGGCACTTACCTATAGCAAGGCGTCGTGATCAAGTATGAGGCGCAACTGAAGTGCAATTTGAAATCTAGTTTTTCATGGGTTGAACCTTCATCGTTCTGCAACAGGTCAAAGGAAAGGAGATGAACGGGAGCCCCGAGGCAGCACGAGGAGGCACCACCCCCACCTCCAGCTAGGCACGGATGAGGCTTTGAGGCTCTGCTCCCCTTGGTAAAGCTGTGTGGGCCTGAAGGATCGGTGCGAGGATGGCCACGGAGAGCCAACACACACACCCAGAGCTGAAGGAACACAGCTGGGCAGATCCAGCTCTATTCTCCAGTTGTGTCCGCCCGAATTACACCTCATTAATCTCATTCCTGTTGTTTCAGCCTTGTGCCAGCTGACAGCATCCAAACAGCAGCACAGCAAAGTCCTGAGCTGCCTCTCCTCTAACGGGTTGCCCTCCTCCCCCCAGCAGATGCATCACTGCAGTGACCTTATCTGACAAAGCAGTAAATGTCCCAGGCTGCATCGCTCAGGAATGAAGTTTGGGACGTGCTGATGGACTCAGGGCACTCTTTGCTTGAGATGTCACATAAAGCTACGCCTCAATCACAGCATGGGCTGCTGCAGCACAAATGAAATGTGCCTAGGAAAAGCTCTAAAGCAGTGCTCCCCACCCCAGTCAAGCTCCCCTGTGCTGATCCAAAGGAAGCAGAAGCACGGAGTTTGAAGCTGCACTTACTTTGACTATAAAGGACAGCGTTCCTTTTAACTTCTGAGCCATAACAATACTCTGCAGTGTAAACACAAACTGGGCTTCGTTGGAGATCCCTAGCATGAAGAAAGGAGAGGGAGAGGTCAGGTCAGAAAACTGCATCCACCTCTACACAGCAATGAGAGCAAGCTGATCAGCAGCAGCTCAGCTTTACACCCCCACTATTTCTGAACCGTAACTCTTCTATGTAGCTGGAAGAGTGTGACATGCACAGTTCCGTGGCAGCACTAAACCTGTGGACATGTGGAAAGCAGCACTGACAGCTGCACTCAGTAGGAGTTGAGTCTTCTTTCATTTGAAACCTCACAGCAAACACCTGAGCGTGGGATTCCTGCTGACACAGTCAGCTGTACCAGCCTGAAAAGGGAACCCTGGCAGCTGCACTCCCAGCCCTGCGACCCCAGCTGTGCAGAACCACCTGCACATACAGCCTTGCTGCTGTAAGGAGCCTTATCCTCTGCAATGAGCTGCGGGAAAGCCCAGAGAACACCCAGGCAGAGAACACAGGCAGCAGCAGCCAGGAGTTGGAACGGTTCCTCCCAGCAGAGGGCAGTGCAGCACTGGGTGTGCCCCCAGAACGCTGAGCGAGGCCGTGCATTACCAGGGGGCAGCTGGAAGGGCACCGGGATCCCATCGTGCACTGATGACCCTTCTGGTCGGAGCATCTTAGTGTTGAGAGAGTCCAGGACATTGAGTTCCATGCTCTTAAGGAAGCTAGTGCTTTTGTTCTCAAAGATAACAGAGACGGTCACTTGGCTGTCGTTCTGGAGGTTTCCTTGGATATCGTAGGTCTGCAAGTGAGGAAAGAGAAATCAGAGGGAAGATCCTGAAGCAGAATGCACCATGGGCACAAGGCAAGCTGTAACGAGAAGCTAAAGCAGCCACAGGACAACGAGAAGCACACAGTCCTGCCAAGGAGCAGGAAGACATCTCAGCTGAAGGTTAAATGAAGCTGCAGTACCATCCTCAGCAGCTCCCTGGATGTGGATGCCAACAAACTCACCGTTTTAATGTAAGTGTTTTCAGCAAGAAGGCGGTAGCTGGACATGGGCTGAAAAGAAACAGATGGCAGTCACACTCCTGCAGGGAGAGCTGATGTTCTCCCTCCCCACAGAGCAGTGCAGCTCCTGCCTTCCTCCTGCAGCTACTCACTGGTAGTGGCTCATCATCTAGTGTTCCGTTCTGCACAGACTCTGCTGTCTCCTCCTCGCTGTGCTGATGCTTCTTTTTGGATTTCTTTTTATCCTTCGATTTCTCTTCTTTCTCTTTCTTGTGCTTTTTCTTCTTATGCTTGGAGGACTTCTACAACGACAATGGGAAACTGTAACAGACTCTGAAAGAAATGCAACCGCTGTCTCCTACCCCTCATTCCCTGCACCCCAGCAATCACTCTGTGCTGAGTGATGTGCCAGCCTTCCAACACTGATGCTTTAGAGCCCAAAGCAGCCCGGGATTAGCAGAAGGACGAATGTTTTCAGCTGCTTGGGAGCTCAGCTTTAAAAGTGCCACAGCTCTGTGTCCAGGGGGAGGCCCCCAAGGCCCCACCTTGGGACAGACGGGGTTCAGTATCTTTATGAGTGGCACAGACAGTGGGACCGAGCAGCTTGCAGCCAGCACCAAGCTGAGCAGTGCCAGAAGGAATGGATAACATCCAAAGGAACCTGGATGAGCTTAAGAGGTGAGCCCACGTGGACACACAATGAGTCAGAGCAGCAAGGCCAAAGTGCTGCTTGGGGTCATGCAGCCCCAGCTCACTGCCAATCCCTGTGTGCTTATTTCTAAGAACAGGAGACACTGGGAGAATACAGCTCACAAGTGCTCACCTTTCCCTCCTCCTCCTCCTCCTCTTCCTGCTGCTCTTCCCTTTCTTCCTTTTTCACCCCTTCAGGCTCAGACACAGCAGCACTCACTTGAGGCCCGCTCTGAGTGGATTATCAGAAGGATTATGACACTAACAGAACACAGTAGGAACAGCTGAACCCCACAGGAGAAACTGTGACACCCTTCTCCCCCCCCAAACTTATCTGAAAGTTACATGACAGTAAGGTGGTATCACTGCTTTCACTTCATGTCCATGAACACTGCACAGAGACACAGCAAAGACCTTCTGCAGGGAATCAGTTCCTTATTCCCCATCTCACCTGCAGCCTCCTACAGAAATTACTTTTCTTTCAGACTGGGGCCCTCATCTCTATGAATACTGCTGGTGTCTGGTTCACACTGAGAACTAAAACCACAGCTCAAGAATGTAACACTGAAACCCTCTGAGCCTGCATCCCCACCTGCACTCANCTCCTCCTCGCTGTGCTGATGCTTCTTTTTGGATTTCTTTTTATCCTTCGATTTCTCTTCTTTCTCTTTCTTGTGCTTTTTCTTCTTATGCTTGGAGGACTTCTACAACAACAATGGGAAACTGTAACAGACTCTGAAAGAAATGCAACCGCTGTCTCCTACCCCTCATTCCCTGCACCCCAGCAATCACTCTGTGCTGAGTGATGTGCCAGCCTTCCAACACTGATGCTTTAGAGCCCAAAGCAGCCCGGGATTAGCAGAAGGACGAATGTTTTCAGCTGCTTGGGAGCTCAGCTTTAAAAGTGCCACAGCTCTGTGTCCAGGGGGAGGCCCCCAAGGCCCCACCTTGGGACAGACGGGGTTCAGTATCTTTATGAGTGGCACAGACAGTGGGACCGAGCAGCTTGCAGCCAGCACCAAGCTGAGCAGTGCCAGAAGGAATGGATAACATCCAAAGGAACCTGGATGAGCTTAAGAGGTGAGCCCACGTGGACACACAATGAGTCAGAGCAGCAAGGCCAAAGTGCTGCTTGGGGTCATGCAGCCCCAGCTCACTGCCAATCCCTGTGTGCTTATTTCTAAGAACAGGAGACACTGGGAGAATACAGCTCACAAGTGCTCACCTTTCCCTCCTCCTCCTCCTCCTCTTCCTGCTGCTCTTCCCTTTCTTCCTTTTTCACCCCTTCAGGCTCAGACACAGCAGCACTCACTTGAGGCCCGCTCTGAGTGGATTATCAGAAGGATTATGACACTAACAGAACACAGTAGGAACAGCTGAACCCCACAGGAGAAACTGTGACACCCTTCTCCCCCCCCAAACTTATCTGAAAGTTACATGACAGTAAGGTGGTATCACTGCTTTCACTTCATGTCCATGAACACTGCACAGAGACACAGCAAAGACCTTCTGCAGGGAATCAGTTCCTTATTCCCCATCTCACCTGCAGCCTCCTACAGAAATTACTTTTCTTTCAGACTGGGGCCCTCATCTCTATGAATACTGCTGGTGTCTGGTTCACACTGAGAACTAAAACCACAGCTCAAGAATGTAACACTGAAACCCTCTGAGCCTGCATCCCCACCTGCACTCACTTCCACTGACCTGCACCGTGGTGAGCACAGAACCTCTCCAGCANTCTGAAAGAAATGCAACCGCTGTCTCCTACCCCTCATTCCCTGCACCCCAGCAATCACTCTGTGCTGAGTGATGTGCCAGCCTTCCAACACTGATGCTTTAGAGCCCAAAGCAGCCCGGGATTAGCAGAAGGACGAATGTTTTCAGCTGCTTGGGAGCTCAGCTTTAAAAGTGCCACAGCTCTGTGTCCAGGGGGAGGCCCCCAAGGCCCCACCTTGGGACAGACGGGGTTCAGTATCTTTATGAGTGGCACAGACAGTGGGACCGAGCAGCTTGCAGCCAGCACCAAGCTGAGCAGTGCCAGAAGGAATGGATAACATCCAAAGGAACCTGGATGAGCTTAGGAGGTGAGCCCACGTGGACACACAATGAGTCAGAGCAGCAAGGCCAAAGTGCTGCTTGGGGTCATGCAGCCCCAGCTCACTGCCAATCCCTGTGTGCTTATTTCTAAGAACAGGAGACACTGGGAGAATACAGCTCACAAGTGCTCACCTTTCCCTCCTCCTCCTCCTCCTCTTCCTGCTGCTCTTCCCTTTCTTCCTTTTTCACCCCTTCAGGCTCAGACACAGCAGCACTCACTTGAGGCCCGCTCTGAGTGGATTATCAGAAGGATTATGACACTAACAGAACACAGTAGGAACAGCTGAACCCCACAGGAGAAACTGTGACACCCTTCTCCCCCCCCAAACTTATCTGAAAGTTACATGACAGTAAGGTGGTATCACTGCTTTCACTTCATGTCCATGAACACTGCACAGAGACACAGCAAAGACCTTCTGCAGGGAATCAGTTCCTTATTCCCCATCTCACCTGCAGCCTCCTACAGAAATTACTTTTCTTTCAGACTGGGGCCCTCATCTCTATGAATACTGCTGGTGTCTGGTTCACACTGAGAACTAAAACCACAGCTCAAGAATGTAACACTGAAACCCTCTGAGCCTGCATCCCCACCTGCACTCACTTCCACTGACCTGCACCGTGGTGAGCACAGAACCTCTCCAGCAGCCTCTAAACTGGGGACACAGCTTCACTGCCTCACAGCAGTGAAAGGGCAGATGAAACCTACTGCTCCCTTCCCTACTGCAGCATAACAAAGCACTGACACAGCTGTGAGACAACTTTTCCTTTGACGTGGTGTGATGCTACCTGTGGATGGGCACTGGACATGGGCGGTGCAGCCGTTGAGAGCCAGAAATCCAAATCTTCCTCCTGAAGTGAGAGAGGAGACAGAAGTCAGCACTGCAGCTTTGGTATCGTTCTGAAGTCAGTAAATAAGCATCAGATTAACACCTCATGTTTTCACAGAAATGCATCTTTCCTGGCAGATGGAAACAGAACAAAGCCGAGTTCCTCATACTCTGCTGAAGGAGCTTCCCTTTTAAGGGCAGAGAAAGCATGGGGAAACTCAGCCTCCAAAGACACGAAGGTTTGCTGCACACACTGCTGACCACTGAACTCTGGTGAATTAAGTGAGTGCCATTTTTATTAGCAGAAATCTCTAAACACATTCTCCTATGGCCACCAGGTTTAATGAAAGGTAGAAACACCTGTTTGCTGAGCAGCCAGATGTGACTGCTCCTAACCAACAAGCACAGAGCACAGCAGCACACACGACCCACAGAACCTGCTGCTAAGAGGAAGCCTCAAATTACCTTTCTCTCTTCTTCCTCCTCTACCACCTTTTTCTCTTTCTCCTTCTTCTTTCCTTTGTCTTTCTCCTTTTCTCTGTGTTTCTTTTCCTTCTTTTTGGGTTTCTTACTTTTTTTCTCTGCAGGTGGAGCTTCTGAGTCCGGCGTCTTCAGGGCCTCAGCATTCCTGTGTCTCTGCACTGGCAGCTGCTCACTGTCTGCTAAGGGTCTGAAACACACAGAGAACATCAGCTCCCTTTGCTCAGGTTCTCTGCTTCCTTCTTGCTGGCTGTTCTGTGCTTTTGCCTCTTACAAGTTGGATCCCAAACCTAAACCAGCGCATGCACGTGTACCAAAAATCAAGTTTATCAAATAACTGCAGGCACTGCACTCAGATTGGAAAGCTGAGCAGTGTTTTGAAGGTGACTGGAGAGAGAAGCTCGTGGTTACATCGGTCACTCAGGTGCTACAGTGCTGTGGGTAACCTACAAACATCACTGACTGGAAATGGCTTTCAGCAGCAAGATGTTTGGCAGCTTATGCTGTGAAGCTGCACTGCACTGTACTGTGATGGCCAAGAGCTGTGTTTCACATCAGAAAATTGCTTCCAGGAAGCACCACCAGTAGTTCAGATTTACATTATATCCAGAATCCATTGCTCTAGAGAAGAAGCACCACAAATTTATTCACTCTTATCAAATGCTGCCTAAATATCAATGAGAAACAGCTGACCAATTGCTTCTTTTCCTACAGCTTTTGCTTAACAATTCATTTTTCACATGTAATCAGCAAGCACCAGCTCAGGATACCCAACGGCCTCTCTACTGAAGGGCAGCAAGGAAAACACCCACATAAATCTGAGGGTCAATGACTTTAACAGCTTCGTGACCCCTCACGGATTTATGCCATCCACTAAAATCAACCAAGCTGAGATAGGAAGGTCAAGCACTTAGCAATACAGTCTTACCTGGAAGGCTTCCCTGAAACCAGACTGCGTGTGAGCGTGACACAGACATAGCAGTGCAAGCACAGAAGGAAAGAGAGGACAGAGACATGAGAAAACGTGACAGGAGAGCACAGCGACTCGTACGAAATGGAAAGAACTGATGAGAACAGTACAGAGGCCCAATCATGTCAGAACATTTCTCACCAGCAGCACTGTGCTGAAGGTCCCCTGAGCACAAGAAGGACGTGCCCTGTGCACAGCAGGATGAGGCACTGACGAACACAGAGCACGCTCAGTGCAAACACACACTGAGGCAGAGATACCCCCACAGGCTCTGACATCCACTTCTCCTAGGACCCAGCCACAGTGCTTTCACACTGCTCAGCCACCCTCCCCTGATGGCCAACGTTTTAGCAGCTCAGCTTTTATCACCTCTGCTGCAGAGGGAACGCGATGGGGATGGCCACCTACAGTTACATCTAAGAATGGAGAGAGACCTGGGGCTTTCCACCCAGGAGACTGCAGACAGAGCCCTGCTCTGCTGGGCCTCAGTCGAGCCCTCTCACACTGTGGTTAGTCAGAGTTCACACACAAAACTTACTTATCCAGATCTATATCAAGTGCCTTGTATGGATCATTGGGGTCCTTGTCATCCTCATCGCTGGGCAATGCGTTCTGCAGGAGAGAGAAAGACACCATCAGCTCAAGAATGGTACTTTGGGAACTTGTAAATAAAGCTCTACATCCCCAGTGCAGTTTGTTGGTGTTTCTTAAGCTCTCTGTCCACGGAGCAATCAGCCTGCAGTCAGGCACAGCAAGTCCTAATGACAGCACACATCAACGTCCTGCTGGGCTCATTCAGAACAGAAGGCCACTCTTCACAAACTGCAGGATCTGAACTGCTGCTGTTTGCTTTTGATTAACACAAGTTTTAGGAACAAACACAGATCACATCACAAGCACGTGCCATTAACTGCAGTCAGCTGCAAACCTGCTGACTCGACAGCAAGATAACATCAGAGAGAAGCAGACTGACACTGTTGGACAGCATTACTTCCCACAGAAGAATGCACATGGTGCTCCCAACAACCCCAGTGCACAAAGAGACAATCATTCCTCCCTCTGCAAAGCACAGCCATCTCAATCAGTCACTTCTTAAACGAGCACTCCAACTGCAGCCCCACAGCACTCCTGGCACGCTGACCTCTGGCATCTCCTCTGTGATGATATCCACGTGGTGAGCTGGAGCAATATCCTCCTCACTCTCTGTGTGCAATGAATTGTGGCGGTGATGCTTCCCCCTTTTTTCCTTTTTCTGTTTCTTCTTTTTCTTGTCTTTCTCCAGTTTCTGTTTGTGCCTCCGCTCTTCTTCCAGTTTCACGTACTGGTCGGACATGGGCATTCCTACAGAGGAAGCCAAACTGCTTTCAGTGCACGTGGTCACAGAGCCACTGAGGGACCTCATGAACTCCTCGTACTTCAGAGCTAAGAATTTATTCCTGCTGCTCACATTTCTGCCCTTACCTGGAACTTTCAAGGGGACAGAAAGGTCGATCTGGACCACGGGGATATGTTCCACACCTGGAGTGTCTTGGTAACGCTGGGAAAATGAAAATGCATGCTGTGAGCACTGCCAGGTTTATATAAATAGGCATTTCAAAACAGCAGGCTGCTTAATCCCTGAAGTGAACGTTTTAGAGGATAGGAATGGAATAGCTCAGTGCTAAATCCTATCTGGTAGCTGGGTGTATTTCAGAGCCAACTGCTCACTATTATAAAAGATCCTGCCTCGAGCAACAGTGCTTTAACCCTGCTGCTGCCACGGGGAAGGCATGCTGCAACTGAGGGCTTCGTCAGTGCTTTATGAGTAACCATTTGCCACTTCACACAAAATCAGAGGTGTAGGTCGAGGAGAATGAGGGCAGTCCTTGGGACACTGAAGGAATAAAAGAGGACCTTTCCCTGGAGAAGAAGGCAAGAAGAACCCATTAGGACCTTCTGATCCACAACTGTGGTGTTTTAAGAGGACTGTGCCTCAGCATGAAGGACAGCTATTGACCTGGAAGTGCTAGTTCACTCTCCCCACTGCTCTTAATCATGGAATCACAGAATTGCTCAAGTTGGAAAAGAACTTCAAGACCATCAAGTCATCGACCTTGCAACATGAACCCCAAATGCATCACCCAGGGTGGGAGAAACTACCTGCACAGGACTCTGTGACATGAGGGCAAAGAAGAAAAGTGTCTCTGCAGCTTCGAGGGAGCCACTGCTGAAACCCAAACACAGAGCTTCCCAGGGCAAGATAAACAAGACTGCTCTCTGCAAGAAGCCTCTCTGCAGTGGAAGCTGTGACAATCAGCACTATTTTTAATCGGGGGAGTCCACTGGAAATGTAGAGAGCTGACTGCTCTCATGATGTTTGGTCATTTGCAAGCTTTCCCAACAGAAACAAAGCTTACAAAAACAGCTGCAGGTTGTCACACCAGGCACCACACTTAAGGGATTACAACTGCAGTGAGAATAACCAGAAGTGCCCCAGAGGGAAGCTGCAGCACCAGCATTCAGAGAGACATGGCACGGGAGGCCAACAAGAGATGGAATCTGACTCACTCACCTTCTGTGGGGAAGGAGAGCTTTTAATATAAAAGGGGTTGTTTGCCTGTTCTTGTTTCCGGGCTTCTCGACGCTGGAAGGAAAAGAGAATCCGTGGTTACAGTGTTTGCTTACAAGCAAAGAGACATAAGAGCCATCAGAATGCAAAATGTGGTTTCCCATAATATTTGGAACACTGCCTACTTGCAAAAATTGTGCTGCACAGAAGCTTGATCATGACAAAACTGTTTTGAGCTGAGACATAGCAGGATATAACTAAGTACCATTATTACTGTACAACTGTATTACTCTGACAACATTACCACTAAATTATGTGCAAAACAGCATTTTAACAATTCACTCACTCTGGCCAGTTCTTCTTCATCCATTTCTGGATGTCTGGGCTTGGAATGCCTTTGCTCCTCATCATGAAAAATTGTTTTGGGCTTTTCATCTTCAGACTCGCTGTCTGATGGAGGTTCGTTGATCCAGGCATCCAGGTCCAAGCTGGTAAGAGTTGCAGTGAACACAAACAGCTTGGCTCAGTACCCCCGAGTACTTCAGGGTTTCTACTCATACCCCAGCTTTACTTTAAGGCTTAACAGTTTAAGTGTGGCTTTGCACAAGAGAAGGAGCCTTACCCCTCTGGAACTGGGACTTTCTTCTGTGCCTTAGGAGCCACAGGGTTCAGCTCACCAGCAAACAGGGCTATTACTTCCTCAGCTACAGGCACTTCTTTCACTTGTAGCTTCTGAATGTATTTGATCAGTTGCAAGATACAAGAAGCCTAAGAACAAATGCAAAAGTAATTTCAGTATTGATATAAAACAGGGAACCAGAAAGCCCCACTCAAACTCCAGTGAAAGTCAGCTGAAGGTAACTGCACTGACTGCTGCAATAAGGGAATTAAGGAGGCACCATCCCACTCCTCCCAGCTGTGTTTAATTATTGCTTTGAACAGACAAAGCAAGACACAGGCCTTCCCCAGCTCTGCTTTCCAGCCAGCAACAACTCCTAATGCAGGCAGGAGCGAGGTGTTCTGAACTCAACCGCCCCCGGACATCGCTAGCCATCAATGTATGGTTGCACTTCCTGCTCCACTGAGCACAAAATAAATAACAGTTAAAGTCACCACAGCCACTTTGCAGCATTCTCAACTGCTGCCATGGAAGATGGGCTCTGTGACACGCTCGAGCTCCGTGCACGGCCTTGTTTTGTTCTCTTACCCTCTCCTGAACTTCGAGATCTGCACTCTGCACGAACTGAGGCAAGCGCTCGATCATCAGCTGCGTGATCTCCTGAGCTGCTTCCTTCTCCCCAGACTGCTCCTTCTGCTGCAGGATGGATGCATACAGCTTCACCATGTTCTGCACATAAACCGCCTGGATGTGGCCTGGTAGAGTAGTAACTTTCGGCCTCAGCATCGCTTCTAATGTTTGATTTGCTTCTTCCAGGTGTCTAAAAAAGATAGAATTGACATAAGGCAGTAATGGGGGAACTCCAGCACTTTAGCCAGCCTTCAGAATTCTTCAGGCACCTCAGCTGCAGCACAAAGGGTGGCAGAAAAACAAGTCAGACCACAAACACCATCGGCTGCCATCCAAGTCTTTTCTCTTTCCAAGCAGCAGCAGTAATACGACATGCATGAACTTACAACTTCATCCTTTCAGAGAAGCAGGGAAACACCTCAGCTTCCACCTTCACAAGTGCAGTACTTTCTCCATTAACTAATTACTGCAACTTTTAAGTGCCATCTGCACTGGCAGTGTAGGACCAGCAGCCCTTTCTGCCACTGTGTACCTCCCAGGAGAGGTTCCATTTCTGAAATCAGTGCTTAATGCACAGGACAGTTCACAGCACCAATGTTTGTGACCTCAAGTCATCACAAAGGAATAATTCTTGGGAATAAATGATGCACCAAAGCATTTCTGCTCCATTACAAATGGGAAACTGGAGCTCTTCCCAAGTAAAGATGCAATCGAGCTGAATAGGGAAAGCACGTTCTCTTGCTGCTGCTTCAGTTACAGTTTTCTTGGCAGAACTTTTAAAATCAGATCTATGTCATTTAAGTGTTCCCTAAAAACATCACCTCTACCATGTGAATTTAAACTGCTTCAAGTGGTAATTAAAAAACAAAATGATACCAAACCAGACAGGCAAGCAGCCTGCAGTACCATGGTGTTCCCAACATATCAGAAAGAAGGGCAGGAAAAGCACAGGCACACACATGTACAACCAAGGGACAAACAGGTCTGTGTAAGATGAACAGCATTGGGGACTGTGCTACTATGGGTATGGACCAGTTCTGGGCAAAAAAAGGCAGCTTCCTTCTCAGGAAGGATAAGTTCTGCAAAAAAGCCCTCAGAAAGGACAAACCAGAAAGCAAAAACCACTTCCGTCAGCCAAGCAGGCTGATGGGATGAGCTGCCCATGACAATAAATAGAGTTAGACTTAACAATTAAAGAGCTCCTTCACTGCCTTAAGACTGCTCATATCCACAACCATCCCTGGGCAGGCAGGAATGCAGAAGAAAGATGAGGTGGTCAAGGTTCATCTGCCCTGACTACAAACAACTGAGGACTGCTATGGTGTGGAGGAGTGGGAAAGAAGCAATCGTTCTGTTAGAGACAGATTTGAGAGAAGAACAGCTCAGAAATCACAGCAGCCTGAATCTGTGCCTGTGGAAGCAGGAGGACGTGAGCCAGGCTTTGAGATCACACTTACTCTGAGAACTCCCCACATATCCAGGCAGCAGCATACAGCACCTCACAGATCCCATTCCTCTGGGTGTTGCTGGCGATGAGATGAGCATTGTCCAGGAGCATGGCCATCTGGGAAACTGCAAACTTGCGGATAGCTTTAACCCTGATAGCTACATCTAACATCTGGGCTGCTATGAGGTGCCCGTGCCGCGTGCCTTCCAACCGAGTCAGTTCCACCAGGATGCTGATGTACCTGCAAGAAGTGAAAGGGACACAGCTTCACCCTCAGGCAATTCCACACTGCCACTGCTGACAGTTTCAAAGCTGACACACACAAAAAAAAAAACACTGACCACTCAAAGTTGGTGATGTACTGGTAATTGGACTGGCTGCAAATATCTATGATTTTAGTCAGCAGTTCATCCCGATACGTTGTCCCTTCTGCTTTATCCACGTGGATCATCAGTTTCTTCACTATTTCCATCAAGTTCTTCTTCGATACCTGTTGGAGGAGCTGCCAATGAGTGCTGACTCGAGAATAAGATGCTTCCTGCTTCTAATTCTATCAAAGCAGACACTAGCTCTTCAATGGACCTGAGTTTGTGTGTTACAAAGGAACCAGGTCCACCCTGCAGGCCCCAGTTTCACAGGGCCTTGAATGAAAGGCACTTCTCTGCACAAACTGTAACCATGGTCCTTTCAGTTGTCACAAGGTTGCTCCTGCAGTTGGAATGGAAGTATTTAAAGGTCTTTTAATACAAATACAAGATCTGGTACAGCTCTAATAAAGCAGTTGGCACCAAAAGAACACTGGGAAGGGGAGATGAGAAAGCTGCATGTTTTTCTTAACCATTCAACTCCTAATTAAAGGGTCATCCGGGCTGAAAGGGAAATAGCAGCAGAAACATACCATGCCATAGAGGAGGTCCAAAGCTCTGAGTCGGATGGACTCATCTTTGTCATCCAAACACTGGAGAATGAGGTCCTTGTGAGACTGAACCGACTTGGGATGCGTTTTCAGGATTTTGGACATAGCTAGCAACCCCAGGTATTTCACTGTGAAAGACACAATAAAACTTCTTTCCAAATATAGAAATACTGGTTTCTGCTGCCCATCAAGTTCTGACATCCACCAGTTCTACTCACACCAACCTTTATACACTCAAGTGTTTCTGACCAGGATGAACACATCTGAAAAGCACCACATCACAGATTACCTCCCTTCATTTCAGTCCCATGCATGGGGCCAAAGTTGCACAGACTGAACACTGCCCTCACTCTAAGTCTGACCACCCATTTCAAAACATGTGTTTCTCATACAGAACCTATGGGTTTGGGGAACTGGCATCCCAGGATGAGCACAGTGCAAAGAACATTAACACTGGTGTATTAAGGAGACCACTTTTCCATGGGAAAAAGTCTGGGGGAAAAAAAAAAATCAATTAAAACTCTTGGCACACGCACACAAAAAGGGATTTTCCAATGTTCTTTGTTGTCACACAAAAAAAATATACTCTTACATTTTACTATTAAGCTTCCACTACAGAACAGCCCTCACTACTTTCCCAAGCAGGGAGATGACTAAAAGGGAAAACACAGCATGGAAAGAGTAGTGTTTTAGATTTGCTAGACCACAAGCTGCAGTAATAACTCGTCCCAATCGTTTCAAAGAATGCTTATTACAAGAAGCACTCACTATCTAAAATCATTCCCACATTACAGACCCAACAATTGTTCACAACACAACAGCACTGTAATACTGAACAAGATGTTTGGAGAAACAGCTCACTGCACTAAGGCTGCTGCAATCTCTCCACTATGAGTGCTTGCTCAGAGCTGTCACAAAGACAAGCAACATACTTACAGTTCTGGTCGGAGTCCTCAATCAATATTCTTAACTTCTGTACACAAAGCTGGAAGAAACAAAGATAAAAGTCCCAGCTTTAAAGGTCTGAATTCAAACAACTCCTGATGGAGTTTTACACACAGGGGGGCATTCTGAGGAAGACCTGTGGCCTCTTGTAGCCTTGTTGCATGAACTGATTGCAAAACAATAAAAGATTGCGATGTATTGACAGCAATGGCTAAATAAAAGAGTTAGAAAACCTTTAGAAGAGAAGAACTTGCTTTCTAAATCAAAGGAACTCATAGGAAGTGCTTCAGCCTCAGCAGGAGTTATTTACTGCTTGAACAGAGGAACACAAGGCAACTTCCCCACCACAGTTGGGATTACACAGCAGAGCAGAACAAGGAACCCCAGCAGAACATGAGCAGCACCGTACCTGGATGCTGGCACTGTGGTTGGGCATCCCAGAGGACAGCGAGATCAGAACTGAAAAGCACAAGCACATGTTTCAGTTATTGCTGCTGTTTTCTGAACAGACAGAACACCACAAAGGTCCACAGGGAAAGCTGCACACCCACTGCAGCTCTGGGGCAGCTCAGGAGGAGAGAAGGCCCCTTCACACACCATAGTTTCATATAACTTTAGGAACGCAACAAATGCAGGATGGAAACAAAAGCACAAACTGCAGCAAAAGCCAGGTCGGAGCTGCTTTACCTTACTTACACTGTGCTCTCATTGAGGCTGATTTTATTGATATTCTGCTGCAGTCACAACTATAAATACGTCACCAGCTACCACGGAGATGAATTTCAGCAAGCATTTCCCTAATGCAATGAGATGCAGCAACAGATCCTGAGTTTAATGTAATTAAACTGGAGTTTTCATCAAGCCAGCAAGAGACTTGAGGCAAAACCAGCTCCTACTGCTGACTACACCGGATGTTTGTGAAGCTCCAGCAGCACACAACCCACAGCAGCAAAGGTGGTCCTATGACCTTTTTAACTTCCTCAAACAGGCAAACATGGGCAAGCTTTCCACGAAGCACTGACAGTATTTGCTACTGTATGGCTGCTGGTACAGTTCACAGTTCTAAAAGCATTTAGGAGCTCAAGTATAAATAATCACTCATTGTTAGCTGCTGCTTTATTGTCGCCTTTAGCAAATACAGGATAGCTGGAATAACTCTGCTTCATCTGCTGACAGCCAGGAACTTCAGCTACAGCCCTGCACTGAAACAAAACATGCAAAGTTCGCCAAGCAATTTAATTCAGTTTTAAAACACAGACAATTAAAAAAGGTTTAAATGGCATTAACTAATGACAAAGTCCACTGTGATCTTCCCTAGGTTACAAATTTCAGTTCTCACCTGCTATTACTGTGTTCACACATTCGTATAGGAGTGACATGGCTGAGGTGCTGAAACAGAAATCAAGTATTTTAAATAGGGAATAAAACCATCACATCTTTAAGAGTTGCCAGCAATATTTTGGAGCTAGTTAACAGCCTTAATTACACAGGAAATTAACTGCCAGGAAGCAATTACTCCAAGGCTCAGTACTGGTTACAGAGCACTGAACCAATCTTGTCCAAAGATCAAAACAAACCCTCTGCCCAAGGTCAGAACCTCAAGAATGGCAGATAGAGAGATGAATGGCAAAGCATGGATGCTCTGAAGAAATCCAGTTCTGGCAGTCAGACACCCAAAGAAATTCAAGGCAGGGCTGGAGGTGGCTCTGGCAGCCTTGTCTGGAGGTTGGTGGCCCTCCCCATGGCACAGGGGTTGAAACCAGATTATCTTTGGCCTGGGTTGAAAAAGACCTCATTCTGTGATTCTAAGAAATAGTCTTGACATCCCTATCTTTTGATACCTAAAGCCAACACGTCCAGCCTGAGGAAAAGAACTAGTTACTGACCCACCTGACAGCCACTTCACTGACCCTGAGTGAACAGAGCACTATTTGCCACACGTATGAGGTGTGTGTACCTGTGTATGAGGTTGGTCAGAGGCTCAATCAATTTTTTTCCCAGTCTGGGTTCTAGTGGAGTAAGAGCACCAAACTATTAAAAAAAAAAAAAAGCACAGATGAGACTGAATCAACAACTGTTTTAAGCAGAAGGGAAACACTACTTAAGCTGCAACTCCTTACATTTAACCCATTTATCCTAAAGTATTTTCCCCTCTTTGGTTACACTGACAAATACAGAAGAGATTTCTGGTTTCTTTGTCATTCAGATTTAACGTAACTATACCACCAAGCAAGTAATCTGTTTTCACACTCAATTTAATGAGGATCCCAATTTGGTACTTGCCAGTTTTATAATCTTAATGAGAACCCAATTATTGGTTGACGACGTCATCAACTTGAAAAACAGTGGAGCAAGGGAAAGGTAGTTCTTGGGATTGCGTCGAGCCAGCTCACAAATGACATTCACTGCAGCAGACTGCACACCTGGGAAACAGAAGCAAGAGAAAAAGAGTTCATAAATGCTTTAAGTGAAATTGAAGCTTCTGTTGTAGAATGCCCAGAACAAAGGCAGCTCACGATGCAGACCTGGGTGCTGCAAGGGGAACGGGCTCAGCCTCATTACCAAAGATGAGGCAGTAAAATAAATATACAAATGCAAAGTCAAAATTAAACATCCTTCCTCAGTTTGCTGCTTTCTAATACCCTTAACGGGCTGTAGAGATCCTCTGGTTTGGGTCCAGCACCAGAAAGAAAAGGACACTGCCATTCTCCTTCCCTCCTTACAGCAGATAGCTCATTTGAGGACAGATAACACTAATAATAATAAAACTATAATCTAATCCAGGCATTTCAGAACACTTCTTTAAAATGTGTTATTCAGATCTTTTTCACACACTCTTCTTTCCACAAGCTTGAAAAGCATTTACACTCAGACGTTTTGGAACAGAAGTTACTGAAATCCACTCACCAGGATCTGGGTCTTCAAGTTTCTCTTTAAGGCGAGGAAACGCGGGACGGAGGGACTCTGGGTATTTCAAAAACACTTTGTACATGATTAACACTGCCTTCTTCCTGATATAAGGCTTCGTGTGAGACATCTGTTAATGAAACAATTGGGGTGAGGTTCTTACAAATCCACATCTCCAAGATTCTCCTCAAGGTCCCCGGGTCCTTATCCATCTCTCTCAAAACTGCCTGATAGGAGACTGCTGCTTTGGTGTCCCAGAGCTCAGCATGGAGGGGTGGGATGGCATTTATCACCTCCACTAAAAGAAACAACCAAGGGAAGCCTCCAGAACAGACTCAAGTCCATAAATGCTCCCCAAGGGGCTCACAAGGAAAATGGATCACTTTACACATGTAACAGGACTAAATTACACAGATCTGAACAATTTCACGCTCTTGAACTACAGGAAGGAAGGTTATTTCAGCCATATCAACTCACCAAGGTCATGATGTCATTTGCCAAGTCCCTGGCAAGATCTGGAGTAACAAAACAGGACAAGCCAGTCAGTGCAACTCCTGTATCATATTGGTTAGGGCTACTCAGATCCTAAAAAAGGAAAAACAGGCTCAAAAATTTAAGACCACAAAGGATGTTGAGTAAGCATTTTTTCAAACCAATTTTATTCATTCAGACCAGAAGCAGAACTTCTATTTCTATTCCATGGGGATATTTCTGTAATCTATTAAGAGTCTCCTCCAACACCTGCTAAAACACAGCTTCTGTGGCGTTGAATAATGGGCATAAGGAATCAGAATTAATTAATAGGTGGATGACTGCATCATAAAAGCAATTAGAGACATCATACCTTAGTGGTATTTCAGAGATGGCAAATAATTTTTTAAAAACCTCTGACATGACCACAAATATGATTAAAATCCTAAAAAAGCAAAAAAGGAATTAAACACTAACCCTGGTAAGGCAAAGCCCAATTGTCAGCAGCCTCACTGGGCACAGTGCTCTCAACAAGTGCATAACAGTGCCCTAACTCAATTAGAAAAATGAGATTACTTCCCTTCCAAGCTGCTGGCAGCACCATGGCTTTCAGCCCATAAAGATAACTCAAGCTAGGGTGTAGAACATGTTTCTTTGTACTTCTAAGATTCAGACTGGTATATTAAATATATTAACAGTCATATCTGAGTGCATTCAAATGCTGATTATAAAGGTGGATCTCATGGAAGACAGCATGAATCCATAGCTGCAGTTATTGGGAAACAGAGATATGAAGGGAAAAGCACAATCTGCTCTAGAACTATGAGAATTAACAGTCTGCAGTCATGTGAACACAGAAACCACGTCAGGAGAGCTAAACACAGCCAGGCCCTCAGGGTTCTGTGCCAGATACATCTCATTTTGATACCTTTGGCAGGTGGGAGAAAAATAGACTCTACTTTAAGGACAAATAGATTACTTCTTAAAGGGCAACAAAACTTCCCAGCTCATGCTGGCTGTAATGTATCTGAGTCTTTAGGCAAGACACTGGGTGAATTCCCACTGTTATTAAGCAAATAAACCCAGAGCTGGCATGAAGCAGCAGCAAGGACACCTACAGAGAAATCCTATGACTGCATCAGTCCTTGAGATTGTGTGATGGCAGTGGACTGAGAACCACGTGAGTAGAATTCTACTTCAACATCTTTTTTTCAAATAAATAAATTATTATCTCTGAAAATACAAATAGGAAGAAACCAGGAACTGAAATCAAGAATTTACCTTCCGGATTTGATTGGTAGTCAACATAATGACATCAGTCCCTTCATGAAAGCACTGAGAGGCAGCTAGGTATCCAATCCTCTGTGAGGGGGCAAGGAGACAAAAGGTATTTCATAAAGTTTAGAGATGTTTAATTAAAGAACAGGCATGAAGTTTGCATAACAGAAAAGTTATGACAAGTTTTCTGCTGTTTTCCAACACAAACTGTTTTTAACAGGTGACATCTTCAGTTGTAACATCTCTCTTCTACGATATTAAAATCAGCATCTCCCATCCCTCATTAGGATACACAGGCTCAATGGCCAAGGAGATGTAGAAATCAAGTAGGACTGTCATTAGGAGAAATAGGGAATATTTATTATGTCTGTGCTGCACTTAAAGCAACACTCCTCCACTCCTGGATTTTGGGCATGGAAGCCCAACCTGGGAACTGGACCAAATCTTCCAGGAAAGTTACAAAGCAATTACACAATGAAATACATCACTGGGAATCTCAGGTGGCCTTCATGAAACAAAGGAAAAGCTGCACAGCCCAGCTTTTCCACAAGAAGGTTTGGCAGCTGCTGTCTAAGACCTGCTAGAGAAGCCTGTGGTGGTAGGGCAAGTACTGCCCACGCCCTACAGAAAGTCTATTTGCTTTCCTTACTGAAGAATTCAAACCTAATGATGGTACATCAATGCATCCATTAAATACAGTAGTGACACAGCTCAGCCTGCACTGGGGTAATTATACAGAAAACTCACTTTGAATGTAAACTTTGATGCACTCATGACTTCGATAATGTTGAAAGCAGCCCAGCTGATGTCGTAGCCCAGCATCTGTAACTGTGAGCAGAGAAGCCAAGGTAACACACTTCTGCAACTACAGACTTGGAAAAAAGTCAGTCAGGAGAGCCCAGAAAGATGAAGCAAGGGTCCAAAAGTAACAACAGAAGACACCTCCATCTCGTGACTGAGGCCTTTTACATTTTATGCCACGAATGAGTTAAAGTCACCCAGCTCCACCAGGAGGAAGCTGTAGAACAATCTGCAGTAGCTCCGGGTACTGCAGACAGTTTCTTTCTCTATCACTTTTTAAAAGAAATTTCTGGGATTCTGTTTAACAGTTCTCCTTCTCTGCAAAGTACTGTACAGAGAAAAAAAACACCAGATTCAAGTGCTTGTGCAACTATGCATTCTTACTTTATCCAGCTAAAAATTACCTTTTTAATGGGATTAGTTTTGAACAGATCAGCTTGCTGACCCAGCTCAATGAGATGAAATTGCACAAACACCGGTGCCAGCACAAGAAAGGGAAGGGAACGTGCAGGAACTGATGTCAGAGCACAAGTGGGAGCACTTCCACCTGCAGTGGATGGAGCTGCCATCAAAGTGTGGCCCAGAAGAGCAGGAGACCAGCAAGAACAAAGAGCTGCAGATGTGACAGCACCGTATCCCAGCAAGGCACTTACATATGTGAGCTTGCAGACGGCATTTGCTTTCACTGCAATGTTATCCTGCTTCAGCTCCTGCTTGATCTCATCGATGCACTGGGAGATGTACTTCGCCTGTGGGAAGCAAAAAAGTTGTGCTCGTTTAGCAGGGACGTCTCTGTCTGGAGGTTTCCAGCAGATAATGGGGAGGAAGCAGTGGAGATCTGCAAGAACCAAACCCTCTCACACACACAGTGTTTAGGCAGGGACTTAATTCCAAAGGAGTCTCCCATCACAGGAAGCATTGCTATTTACAGTGAAACAGCAAGTACCCCAAGGTGTTCCTTCAGTGCATTTCCCCCCTGCTCCTCCTCCCCCATCACAGAAATAACCATTTCAGGTGACATCAGATCACCCTTCCTCTTTATACGCCACCCACCCCAGGCTCAGCCTGGAGATGTCCACCACATCGATATCTGTCTGATTTTGTCAGTAAATCACAACATTTACATTTGAACATTTGGTCTTTCACTTTTTCCCAAACAACCACATCTGTGCTTGGAGGAGGGACGTGGCAAAAGCATCACCTAAAATCATCAGTGCAGATTTTACTTTGTTAGCAGGTTTAACTCAGACTCTTCCTGGCCACAGTTAATTATGATTGAAGCACTGAAGGCATCTGCTACAGAAATAATACAGACATAAAATCTAGGACTTAATGTCTCCTTAGAAAGCCACATATGCACCAGTGCACTCATCATTCAAGAGAAATACATCAGCCCCAGAGGAAGCAGGGCAGAAGCAATCTCTCTGCCTGCAAAGCACAGCTCTGCCTTGGGAGCAGTACCTGCCACCAAAGGGAGTTTTCAGCACAGAAGTCTGCTTTTAATTGACACAACTCTTTACCCTGAGTGCTGTGTGTTATCCCAATTGCTCTTTGGCCTCCTACCACGTCCTGCCTTCAAGCTGTGGCATCCAGCTGCTGGAAGCAAAGAATGTTATTTATAAACAGTGCACAGCAGCACAGTGAAATCACACAGGGCCCGAGGTGTGCAGAGATGCTGCAGCTGATCCTAACACTGTGACTTCGTGGCCAACAGGAGCAGCACTGCCTCCAAATGTTGAGCTACACAGTAGCTTCGTGGGTGATACCTCCCATGAAACAGAAGTTTGCGATTCTGAATGCTTGGCCTGAGAGCAGTTGGGGCCCAGGCAGTTCCCACAGGAAAGTCTAAAGTCACATTTAACATGAAAGAAGGAACAGTGCACTCGATCTGAGATGCTGAAAGAGTGACGGAGGCAACATGCAACTGATCTACAACTGCACTGTACCCAGCCCTGAATGTTTTATGCACACAGAGCACACCAGTGGGGTGTCACCCAACCCTCCACCCCTGTATCACATTGCTACAGCTCAGCCTATGCTGCATGCTGGGTGCTATGGGGCAGGTTCCTCATCCTCACACACAGTCAGAAAGTGTTCCTGCCATTGCTCACAGCTCTTACACTTAAGTTCTTTAAACATTAGTCTCAGTTTTCTAAGAGCCTCCCAGACAAAGCACTGCATGACCAGAGGGCTGAGAAAATAACACAGATTAAATAATATGTACCCCAGCAGAGCCACACAGAGACTGCTGAGCCATGTCCAGCAGTCCCTGCAGCCTACAGGCAAACCCTGCCCAGAAAGCAGAGTGATGCAATGAGCAACTTCCTTAAGAGAGGGTGAAAAAGGGCACTGCAGAGCTCAGAAAGAGATCTGAAACTGAAAGAAGGCATTTTGAAGAGCAGAACGAAGTCCTTCCCCGGCAGCGGCGCACCAAATCCTGCAGGAGGATGGGGAACGAGAGGCCCTATAAATAGAAAAGCTTTAAAGGATCAGTGGGTATTAACTTCTTGCTAATCTCCCTGGTGTAGCACTGCCACTCACGAGCCATAAGAAGGAAATGCTTCGACTTCACCTCCCCCCAAAATCCAGCTGCTCCAACTCACAGCTGATGGCAAATGGAGCCCATGTGCACAGAGCCACCAAACTGCACCATGAGAAAGCAGCTGTGTATCTGTAGGCACCACAATCACACTGCAAGGTTCCGATGTGTGGGGGGGAACATCACCCTCAGCTCCTGACTACACCCATCACTTCACCCAAAGCCTTCCTAGGATGCAGCCCAACTGCTCACAGCCCACAGAGGAGCACTGTGCCACCCTGAAAGGCGGCTCCAAGGGAGTGCTTCCTAGCTCTGCTGCTGTGCTAAGAGCAGAGCCAGCACCCAGCAACAGCAGCCTGAAGCTGAAGGGCACATGGTGATGGGGGAAGAGAGCTGGACTCGATCTCCTGAGGTCCCTTCCATCCCACAATGCTTTGAACGTGCAGCTAAGAGTCAAGAAAAGCTGTGGACATGAGCTGTTGTTACCCAGTGGACCCCAAGGAATACAGCAGCCCCCAGACAGCCCCAGCAACACTGAAACCATTGTGAGGAGCAGCACTGAGAGCAAAGGTATCAAGCACCAAAGATGATATCTCCAAAACGCAGCAGGAAAGGATGGAAAAGTGGGTGACAGCAGGCAGCCAAACATTGGTTCATCCCACCAATCAGACCACATGGTATCAAACATCAGCAGTCCCTATCTGTTCTGTACCTTCGGGGTTAAACACAGGGTTTTAAGATGAGGATGATACACAGCTAACACCAGAGGGCACAAAATATGGTGTGCAGTGAATGCACAGATACCACTGTAAAGCAGACAAAGTTTGGAATAGTAAACATGAAAAAGAACAAAAGAAATGAGCACAGAACGCAATGTTTGGTTTGAGTAGTGTTTAATGGCTTCTGGTGCCACCAGGGGACAGGTCTGACATTCAAAACCCCATGAAGTCACATTGGGAGCAGTGCATGATCTGAGCTGGGACACCGACTTCCAGTAAAAACGCAGCAAGTTCAGCCTAAACTGATTTATAAATCAATAAACAGCACTGAAACTTTTTATTTTTACATTAAGCAAGTAGTGTGTAGTGGTCTAATTCAAAGTCTCTCAATAGAAATGCCTCCAGTCTGATGATGATTTTATTAATTACACAGCAATTAAACAGCCCTCGGGGGTTTACCCAAAGACATACGTGAGCAAATAAGTTTCAAGATCACAGAGATGCAACAGATAAAAAGCACACAGCCCTAAGAACACAGCAAGCACTCCCTTTATTTAAACATCACTGTGCAAAGAGCTGCAGAGTACCTTCACAGTGCATTCTCCACTTGTTAGCTCCAGCCATCTCCCCCGGAGGAATTTCAGGCTCTGATGAAGGTAAGCTTCATTATGCACATGGAACCAAAAAGCGTTTCGAAATGAAAAACCCCAAGATGCTCTTTGTACAAGAATATCCCCCAAACTCACACAGTAGCATTTTTTTGGCAACTTCTGCTTCATCCTCCAACACAGCTGCTGCACCCATAAGAGGACCCATTTTCTGCATTCAGCACTGGGACAGAGACAGCCACCTCAAACCCAGCCACAGCGAGAAACCTGCTCACCTTCAACACCACTTCTCCCTGCAGCCTTGCAGGAAGTGCAGGTTGTGCCCTGCTCTGCTGCCCCACAGCACGCAGCTCCCTCTGCCATGCTGCTCACTGCAGCAGCTGAGCCCCACGCCAGCCCTCTTCTGAGCACCATCCTCACATCTGCTTTGTCATTTCCCAGCGACTTGCAGGAGTGAAGAACAAACAATACAACTCCAGAGCCACTCCAATGCAGGCAGAATAATGGGCTCCCTTCAGAGATACTTCCACTGATACGACAGGCAGTGAGGGATGGAGCACCAGCGACCGAGTGCTATCTGCCATCGACGAGCTGCACACTGCCCAGCACTTGAGTGTGTTTTTCAGTGCTGGGCACCAACGTGCTTCTCAGCAGGCCTCAAAATCCCTGCTGTGTTCCAGCCCTGCTCCTCTGCTGTCAGGTAGCCATGCTGCCAGAGAGCACAGCCTCAGTGCTGTGCCAGCTGCAAACAGGAGACCGAAGCAGTTTATAGGATTTCTCACAACTCCTCCTATCCCGACTGAGCACCTTGCAGATATGGATGGCTTTCCCTCAAATTTTCAGCTAGCACCAGGAAACACTGCAGGAATTAAAGCATGTGTACGTGGCGTTGAGAAGTGAGCAGGATGTGTTAAACCACGAGGTCTACACAGCGATGCTACACCATCCCCCCCATGTCAGTGTCTGCTGTACAGGAGGACAGCCAGAGAACACTGGCCACATTAAATTGAGGGGTCCCACTCCCACAGCACTCCTGTTCCAGCATTTTAAATGCTGGAGAAATGGGTCAGCTTTGGATACAGCTCAGAAATTAAAATTAAAATGGTTTCTGACAGGTAATTAAGCACTCTGCAGCAAAGACCTGAGCTGAAGAGCCCATCACACCCAGCTCCACTGCAGAACTGAGGGAAACATCTCAAGCATTGCCAAAGGGCTGACAGTGCTCCTTAGGACTGACAGCTGGGCTTGGGTGCATCCCTAAGCCCCAGCATGGAGGGAGCACACGAGCACCAAGCTGGAACACAGCAAACCTGCTGGGAAGCTCTGCTGTATGTGCAGAACCCACATCTGACCCCAATGACAGCCACCCCACGTGTCAGCACAGTACCAAAGCTCACAGCAGCACCTGCAGAGGGACAGGAAACTGTCATGTTTAAGAACAAAAAGCATTTCTAAAGCAGAAATAAATGCAATAACTGCGCATTCGGTTCTTTTAGCGCCGTTTTTTATTTTTGGAGGCTTTTCTTTCACTGAGTACCTCTTGTGGAGCTGAAATCCAACAGCTAGAAGAGCCTTGCCACCAAAGTATGCTGTTTTATACTCTCCCAGGTGGGAGAAAGTGTGCCACCAGCTCAGATCCTCATCCTGTGACACACACACAAGCAAGTTGAACAACTCCATTCAATATTTGAGCGACACTTACTAGACAGTGAACAACAGAAGCATTGTAGGAAGACTTCTGGCAGCTACTTCCTCAAAATACCATTCTGATCTTATAGCATCACCTGAGGATTAAAAGATGGCCACGACCACTCCCTGGGAAGCACCAAACCAAAGCCCATGGTGTCAGTAACAGACAGCTTCACCTGCAGAGCTAAACAAAGGAACAGCCCTGTGCTTCCAGATTCGCTTCTGTGCTACTAAAGCAAAACCTCTGAAGGACTCCAAAGTACACAGTCTTACAGAAGACACGTGTTTCGTCACATAAATACCTACTGCCCAACAAACTGCACCACATCACCACCCCAAACCCATCACTGACATCGGCCTCTCACTTACAGAGGGGTGACACATTGGCTTTGAACTCAGTGAAAGGCAGCAGGTGCATATCAGCCTTCGTACCTGTTCCAGTTTCAAGACCATCAGCACGTTAAGCATGCCACAACAACCAGTTGCCAGTCCCCTCCAGCTTGCTGCAGTTTGCAGAGCACACCACACTCAGAAGGGTCAGTCCTGCAGCCATCACTGACAACAAATGCCTCACTCTGCATGCAGTGATCTGCTTAAAAGCCATCAGAAAGATCAAGTGGTATCTGCACCTTGGTTCAGCACGTGATGAGATGCTGTAGCACACAAGCGTGAGGCTATTTACCCAAAGACTAACGTAACTGGGAAGAAACAGGTTAAACCCTAGCCCTGCTGTCTATGACACTTCAAAATCAGCGTAGGAAACCTCACACAACACGGTCCTAACAACTAATTATCTAACCTCTACTAATTTTCTGAGCACGTGGCTCTAACAGAGCAGCGAATAACGGCCAACGCATCCATTTGGTTTCTGCTATGAAATGAGAAAGCCACGTTTTTGCTATAAAGGGGTGTGAGACGCTCTGTGGGGCAGAACCCCACTGCTACAGGGAGAGGCATCCCCCAGAACTGGAGGGAGCTCAGAAATGGGAGGAGAGGGACCTCCTAACGTGGGTGTTAGGAGAAAGGGGAATGGTTTCAAATGAAAAGAGGAGAGATTTAGGCCACATGTGAGGGGAAAACCCTTCATCCAAAAGACAGTGAGGCACTGGCACTGCCCAGAGCCGCGGGCACCCCATGCCCGGATGTCCCCTGTGCAGCCCGAGCCGGGGGGGGCTGTGAAGGCCCCCCCGACCCAAAGCGCTCCGTACGGATGAGTGACATCAGCACAACAAAATCTGCCTTCACTGCACCACCACAGCGCTGAATGGGAAAGCGGAACCGACCGCGACCGCCCCTTCCCCTCCTCTTCCCCCCCTTCGGCCCGCTCCATCCCCCATACAGCGGCCCCTCCCCGCGCTTCGCCGCCGCTCACCTCGTCCTCTTTGTGGTTGCGGATCCCGCGCACCAGGTCCTGCAGGTTCTTATCGAACATGCGGTCGATGCTGCCTTTCACCATCTTCAGCGCCATGGCGGC
>VXAB01013965.1:0-35229 GCA_013399175.1 Odontophorus gujanensis
ACAACAACAAAAAAAAAAGAGTGGAATATATATATACACCCTGGTATATATACACTATATATATATATTAAAATATATATATATATATATAAAAGACAGATATTGTAACTCCATCTGGAAAGAGAGAATGTTTGATCTTAACAATGTAACTTCTAGCTTTCAAACAGGCTCAGAAAACAAGAAGTCAGCAGGAGTTCAGATAAAGGAAGCTTAAAAGTCAAATAATTCTGACTCTGAACCCGAGACTTCTTAGACTCAAGGTCTTTTCCTTTACCCATTAATGGGCTGACTTGTGAGCTCGGGAACAAAGTGCTGCAATGTGAGGATTTCTGAGAGTCACTCATTACAGATCACTGAGTGGAGTCTGAGTTGCGGAAATCAAAGGATCCAATCTGGAGTAACTGGCTGAACTTCTGCTTGGAACTAATTTGTTCCGAGTTCGGCTCACCTTTCACCTCCTGAGGGCCCCGAGCACAGTCCCTACCGGGGTCAGCACTGGGGGGATCCCAGCTCGGCTTTAATGGTCAGTGCTGGCACTGCAGCCCCTGGGAGGGGGACGGCAGTCACAGGAGAAGGGCTGAGGTGGCTACGGGCAGGCAGCACGGTGCTGGGCTTCCTGCTGGCCCCAGCCACCACGACACTGCTCCCACCAGGGACAGCAACGACAGCACTGCCACGACAGAGGGATGGGGCAGCTGCTAGCAGCCAGGATCTCAGGACCCCACTGTGCCCTCACCCGGCCCTGCCAGCACTCGGAAAGGAACCCAGGCTTGCGGGGCGGGAGATGGGGCTCACAGTCCTTTGCCACCCGCTGTCTCCAACATTTGGAGCAAGGTACCTCTCTCTGGGGAACCAAAGCTGGTTTCAGGGAAGCAGCTGGCTCAGAACCGAACTAATCCATGCTTAATCCAACACGTGGAGTGCCGTGGATGGGCAGCACAAAGGGGTTCTCTAACTCAGAGGAAGTTGAAGCAGGGAGATGAAGCGACCGAGGCAGCTCAGTGGCAAAGCACAGGATGGAGCACAGGGCTCGAGGCTGACAAACCCAAACAAAAAGACCAGCGTGGGGCAGGGTGTCACCAACAGGCACCCGGAGCCAGGGCTGCAGGAGGGAGGCAGCGTCACAGTGCTGAGCAGGCAGGCTGGGAATGCTCAACCAACAGCTGTCTGCTTGCACTACTGCTACTGCTAACCCAGCGCTGTAAGGGGACACACCTGCACGCATCTTGCCAGCTCACAGAAGGCTGTGGGCCGTGGGCTGCTGGTCCCCCACACTGCCTGAGTACCCAGAACTGCAGGGAAGGTACAGGGAAGCACGGTGCCCAGCCCTGCCCGACACCCTGAACATACCTGGGCCAAGCAGGACGTGGCACAGCAGTCCCATTCCCCTCCTCATCCTGATACCCCTCCAGCTGGGAGGTGATTTTTTCCCCCCTCAAAAGGTAGCATAAAATGGTCACAGTGTGAATGTGCTTGACCTTTTGTCTTGGACTAATCTAATTGTGTCGTCTTTGTGTAATCAGCCGGTAAAGGTCAGTGCTGTATTTAACATGGAGGCCCTTTAGGTACTGAATTTGCCTTGCAGTGAATTAACTTGATTATATTTCTTTCAAATATGTCAGAGACGGGGTCAGTTTAACCCTCTCTGTGCTGCCCGGGCCCACCTCTTTGTTTCCAACTCGGAGAGGTGGTGCTGAGGAAGAACGTGGTCAGGAACGCGCTCGGGCTCCTCGTCCTGCAGGCACGGCTGCCACCGCCGCCCCACCACGCGGTCCCCAGGGAAGACAGGGCCACGTGGACCAGCCCTGAGCTCTCACAAGCTGGGATACTCTGGACCGCATCGAAGGGTGAGATTGAATGCAGTGAAAGAAAGATTCAGAAGACTTCTTTGCAAACATGAACCTGTCTCGGTGGAACGCTTCCTTATGACTCCATGTTGTCACAACTCAATAGGACATTACTCAAGTCCAGATTAATGCGTCACCTCTGCTGCTGACAGAGAAGGTGTTCTGAATATCCTGAAATAACACATTATACATTTTAGAAAGTAAAGGGCTGTGACGCTACCAGGGGCAGTATGTCTGAGGCGTCAGGGATGCCACTGTGTGGAGACGGGCAGCTTTTTGTCAGACAGTTCAGCTCAGCTGTTCCAGGGGACTGCACAGAGGGGAAAGCAGCCTTGCCTGACCCCCAGGCATACCACTGCCTCAGGGCTGAGGGGCTGGGCAACTTACCCCACGGAGTTAGGGAGGAGAGGGCTGCTGATACGCAGCCTGCAGGTGGACACGCACAGGGTGCTGTTGCAGGGCTCGTGGTGAAGCTTCAGTGGCTTCAAGAATTCCGAGGTCTAGTTTTTCTTTCTCAGCACTGGAAGCGGTGTATAGAAACACCCCTCAGCTCTTCAAATACCTCTCTCCTTCCCCAGCCTCCTGCCCCAGGCAGGGATGCCGCTCTACTCCAGGGACTTGGGCAGGTCATGGCTCATCATATCAAGACTGCTTTTCCCACTGGCTTCCCTCTGCTGAGCAGCCCTTACGTGGCTTGGAGGAAAATGCCTCAGGCCTTGCAGCTGTACTGGCATCACTGCTGCTGCCCCGGTGTAAGCTCTCGTCACCCAAAGCTTCACTGCTTTGGTCCACGGTGGCACCCACATCAAGCCATCTGCCTGCATGCAGGATGAAGAAAGACCTGCTGACCCCACCTATAGCACCAAGAACACTGTCCAGCACAGGAGACAAGCCCAGAGAGCACTGGGACTTGGGGGAACAGGCACGCTGTGCTCCCTGGGACGCGCACGCCTGGAGGGAGAGCAGGGCAGCATCCCCAGCACTCGTCACGGCATCTGTGTCGGAGACCTGAGTGCTCCCTGTTCTGCCCCCACAACCTTCCTCCTCACCGAGTTGGGGGTCAGTGGTGCTCCTACTACGTCAATGATCTGGTCCTTGGCATCTCCCTTGCTCTCCTCCATGGCGAGCCCTGTCTGGCCATCTGGATGAGTGCCTTCCACACTGAGGGGGCCGATGCTACCAGCTTTGGCCAGGGCCTCGTAGCGGTGCCGTAACATCTGCAGCTCGTATTCACAGTTGGCAAAGGCTTGCTTCAGCTCATACAGCAGTACCAGGTCGCTCCGCAGCTCGTTGAACATCTGCACGATCTCCTCGGTGGGCATAGGGTTGAGATCTAGGGAGAAAAAGGAGCCCTGTTAAACACCCAGAGCTGCAACCCCGCGTCTGAAGATCCGCACAGAGGTCTAGTTCCAATGGCAGACCAGCACCCTACACCACACATTCTGCTGCAGCCAGGCACACGCATGCACGCAGAGCTTGGAATAGCTACACGTTCTGGAAAAGAAAAGGATGAAGCTCTGTGGATTTGCCCTGCTGTGGCACGGCCACGTGACCCCACCCTGCTAGCGCTGAGCTCACCCACACCAAGGCCAGGTGTTCTTCTGTACTGTAAGGCACCATGTGGCTAGAGCTCCAGAAAGCCCTTGAGATGTGTGTACTTTGTAAAGCTGGAGTGGGAGGACAGAAACCCCTGCTCACCCTCATGGAAAGTGAGCTCTAAGAGGCACTCAGACCCTTCTCCAAGGCTTCCCTAGCAAGCTCAGCTGGCACTCTTGGCCTCAATCCTACCACTCCTCTCAATGCTTATATACCACAATTAATCTCCTTCCATCTATCCTTCATTGTCATTCAGAAGACATACCTACTTTTCCCTGGGCTACAGACTGCTCCTAAAAGGAAAAAAAACAAACAAACAAACAAAAAGAAAAACCAAAAAAACCACGACAGTGACTTCTTTAGTTTTAAAACAGAAAAGGGAAATCAGTGGGGCTGAGCTGCTTCTACCAGCTGCAGGAGGCTTTCAAAACCGCACACGGTCGCTGAGGCAGCGTATCAAGCCAGAGACACATTGGCCCAAAAAACTAACAAAAGCTAACAGAAGTCAGGGCCGGGAGCAGGCACGGTAAGCTTTTGTAAATCACCCGTAAGGGTTCTCATTTCTTCATTCCCCCAGACACAGTGGGGGGAAAAGGAGCCATCAGGTGTCCAAGCAAAGGGCACGGCGTGCCAGGACCTGCAGGACCTGCAAGCTGTACCTGCTGCATGGAGGGCAGCAGCAGCACTGCTTCCCCTCCAGCAACGCGTGGGCACTGTACATAGGAAGTGAACCCTTCTTTCTGCTGCTAAGACACTAGAGTTCAAGAGCGAGGGCTGTGTGTTTACTCGCCTTTCAGCAGAGATGCTCCAGATTTTCACACAGCACGCCACCTATAAAGGGGGGGATGAAAAGTCCCAGACGCATTTTGGACTTGCCACCGTGAGCAGTAAATTAAGAGGAAACGAAGCTTGAAAGGGAGACAGGGCAGCCCTGAACAATGTGTGTGCCATGGTCACTAACGCACTTACAAGTACCTCTCCCGGCAAGGCTGAGATTTGCCTTCCTAATACTGCTCTGCCTCTTTTGATAGCTAAAAAGACCCAAACAAGAGAGAAACAAAGGGTCCTTTAAAACATTTTTCTACTGGGAGGAAAAAAAAAAAGCCCTGTGCATCTTGTTCTGGCTTTTACCCTCTTTCTCTTTTTTTTTTTTTTAAGCACATAAAATATTTTAAAAACCATTCACATACTGTTATTCAAGAAACTGGCTGTATTACTAGGGGAAAAAATAGCCCATCTCAAGAACAAAGGCTAGCTCTGTGTGTCTCTTTCTCTCTCGCGTGCCCCCTTTACTCACCTACTCCGAGTTCCATCAGCATCTGCTCCAGGGCTTTAATCTTCTTCTGTCCCACCGAGCTTGGCAGTTTCATCTGGAACACAAAGGTAACAGAGCCACACAGCTCAGAGATAGCCCTCACTCACAGCCGTCTAGTTCAAAAGGCAAGAGAGCTTTTCTTTTTATAGTGCAGGGGGAACAAAAAAAGAAAGGGAAAGAAAGGAAAATCAAGTGGTAAGAGAAGGAGACAGGGGCTGAAAGTTTTCAGACTAGGTCCGAGGGCAGGTATTGAAAAGCCCGGTCGCGAAGGCTTTTATTTTCTCTCTCGTGTGTGTGCAAGACACGCTGTTTTACAGTTTCCATGTGTCACTGAATTAACAACAAAAGTTCTTCTTGGCTTCAAACCCTCTCCCGCGGTGCCCAGCCCATCAAAGGGCTCATTTACACAGTGGCTAATGTGCAATGCTGCCCTACTTTATTCGCTTTAGCCGGCCTGATTAGACTCATGCGCTAACAGACTCACTTCTCCTTTTACCTGCTGAGCCCCAGACCTGTGGGATTCATTTACAGAGCGGGCTTTATAACAAAGGGGAGAGACAGAGAGAGCACAGTTACTTGACTGGCGGAAGTGTGAACACACATTTACATCGGAGCTAAGGGGCTAGGTGAGAGAGGAAGCATCAGATGTGAGCTATGAAAGGGAATCGGAGCTGGCCAGGAGAGGAAGAATGCATACACTTAGCAGGGTCCTTCCTCTGCATTCATTTGGGCTCTAGCAGGAGTGCGAGCTGCTCAGACCAAGCGTTTATTAGATGACAAGCTGCACAAACGCAGCTGGCACAATATGGCAGGGACAACAGGGCTCCAAGCCCTGTGGATGCATCCGTTAACAAATGAAAGTGCATTCTTTCCTCCACAGTACTAAAAGGCAGACCAGGAGAAAGGCAATTCACAGCCCAGCAGTGCCAAACACCTTACTGCACACCTTACTGGCCCTCCAGCTATGGCTGGGTATGTCCTACTGCACCTCCACAGACCCAGCTTTTCCACCCCACCCTTGCAGCCAAGGACCAGAGGGCACCTCTGTCCCATTTATATACCCTGAGTGTCTTTGGCTCAGTGCCTGAGCTAGCCTGAAGCATCACAAAATGATCCTGAGAGCAAGAGGCTCTCAGAGAATGGTTCTGCCCCACAAGGAACCACCCAAAACTTTAAAGACAAGCAGTGCAGCTCTGCTTGTGCTATCACTGACTTCCAGGGCACACTTCCATTAACAGAAAGCCCAGTATCATGGAGAGATCTGGACACACAGTACCTGCACAATTTTCAGAGAGTCTGCCTTCACTCTTGCCCCAACACCCATATCACGGTCTTCCTAGCTAGAGACAGGATGCACTTTGACAAACACCAGTCAACTGCAGGAACACAGGACAAGAAACCAGAAAAGTTCACGCCTGGCTAGGCAGACAGACAGCAGGTCTTGGTTTGCTGGCTCGAGGAAGAGCACAAGATTTTCCCTGAGGAGGCTTTCACTAGCACAGGAAACTGTTAGCAACGCAAACGACTGCTCTGGCAAAACCTTCAAGTGTAAGTAACTGTGTGTCCTGCTCCTGTCCAATGGAGTCTGGTCAATGAGCACGGAGCCAAGGCCTTCACTGATGCTCCTGAAGATGAGAGGATGGGGCAGGGACAGACAGCACTAGTTAATTTCCCTACAAATAAAGGAGCACCAGAGATGCTGAGGAGGAATGGGGCTGTTTGTTTAGTTTAAAAATACATCAATTAAACTTCCTTTTAATTCAGGCAGGAGGATCTGTCCTGTGAAGAGGAAGGCTTCATTGGTTTCTCAAAGCAAGAGTATATTTTAATTTTACCGTCATTAAGAAAATGTTATGATTTATGTGGCTGCTGTCAGACTAATATCTTTAGAATTTAGCTGGCTAAGCCAATTCATCTCTAAGACTGATGAAGGCTGATTGCTCTCTATGCAAAATGTATTAAAACTAAATGAGTAGTCTATTACTCAAATGCTGCTGATAATCTGTTAGCCAGGGTCCGTTAGCTGGGCTGCCGTGTTGGTTGCAGGGGAGAAGTCCTCATGTCCTGTACGGCTCAGAGAGGCCCAAGCTTACTTCAGCAAGCCTTCTTTGTGCTGATGCCTTCAGCAGCTGCCCAGAGACATGCTGGGAGTGCTGCATCAGCTGCCCTCAGTGCTGAGGAACGAGGTGGCCCACAGGGACTGCAAGTTGCAGCACAGCTCCCTGGCTACAGATGAGCACGCTGGGATAGGTGGTATCTGAAGGCCATACCTCTGCGTTACCAAAAAGCAACGTCCAGGGCAACCTCAGTGCTTACCCCACAGCTCCAGGGATGCTCTTGGCATTGTCATGGATGAGCCCTCTGCAGGAGCTGAGGGAAATCATGTACCTCAGAGAACTCCAACGAGCAACCACAGCTTCCGAGGTGAATGGCATTTGCCCTTTTCTTTCCTTCCTTACACTAGACTATTACTGTTATTTATTATCTTTAAAGTCCCCGTATAATAATAATAGCTGGGAAACAGATTGCTCTAGTCAGAAACCTGATTAGCTGGGATTTTTGAGGTTACTATATTTTGGATGCTCTACTCCTCTGACAGCCTCTCCCTACAGCCCTCTTCACAACACCAGCCCGCGCTTATAATTACAGCGACGTCGCTTTTGATTTAAGGACTGCAATCCTTTGTCCTTGCCATAAACAACCCGCACTAAACACAAGAACCCCGTGTACCAGGAGAAAAATAAATAAAGAGGCACAGAAAATTGCATGATCCAACACCACAGTGCCCCAGAGCCTCCTTGTGCAGAGGCAAGCCTTGCTGCTGCTGAGCTTCCACACCGTGCAGGATTTTCCGTGCCTTTAGTTCATGTTGGAGACATCCCACCAATAAAGCCTTGCTAATTCACACTAATGACTAGGAGACCTACTGCAAATTAATTGTAAATTGGCAAAACTCATTAAATGAACAAACACGATAAGAAATTACCAAAGATGCAGCCTCCCCAAACGAGCTCGCTTCATCTGTTCCCACGTGCCACTCAGTTCTCACCATTTATGATAATACTTTGAAGCACAGTCATAAACGCATCTGAGTTGATTTTGGAAGAGTGATGACATTCCGTGTAATTGCAGAGCTTGTGGCACAATGCCCTGTTGAGTCCTGCAGCATCAGCAGCTGGCAGGTAGCAAGGGCCACGGGGTCTGCCCTGGGAACAGGCCAGGCCTGCAGCACCTACAAGGACAGATTCAGCCACGTCCCACGTGCAGTGATACTCCTGCAATCACCTTAAACATCCTGCTCCTGTAAATGCTCCGCTTCTGGCATTCACAGCACCCCTCCCAAAAAGCCTGTGTTGATGTTCAAACTTCAGGTTTAGTCTCTTGCCATAAGCCAAGAGTTTTAAAGGATTAATCAACGGCTGTTTGGACATCCCGCACAACACCTCACCCTCCCTGATGCTGCACTCCAATTCAAGCCATCCTTCCACAGCCCTCAACAAAACGTCCTGAAACTGTTAATCCCAAGATCTCCGACCCGTGTCTCTGCAGCTGTGAATCTGTGCTTTTACACACCAGGACCTCTGCTCAGCATTATAACACAGCTCACTGATGTTGAAAAGCACCTTCCTCGTGGATTTCAGCAGCAGTTCACGAGAACTTTCTCGTTAGGCACTTTCTTCACGGATGCCTTCAGAGTACTGTGTTGTTTAGTGGGTTTCCAGGAAGATGGAGTGCCTAAGTTTCAGATGAATAGTGCTGTCTGCATTTTCTGGCTGAAGATGGGGAAAGAAGGTCGACCTTTTCCCCCTGCAAGGCTCTGCTGTGCAGGAACAGAGAGCATCCACTTTTGCACGGTTTTCAGACTCAAGAAAGGAAAGAACCATATTAAGTCTTTTAGCCTTAGAGCTCCAGAATTTAAAAGAGCCCAACAGAGAAATTCAATTTCAAGTATGAATGTGCACGTTTCTGGAAATTTAAAGTGCTTAACTGCCCAGAACTAAAGCAGCACAACGAGAAGTGGATGGGTGATTACAATGGGTGCCCACAAAAGTTGGAGAAGTTTAAATTCCGTGGGTATCCTCTGCCTCAATGAGCATATACACTCTCCCCTGCCCCAGCTTACAGCCACAGATCCCATGTCCTACACCAGTGCCCACTGATCTGCCAGAATTAGGAAAGATAAAAATAACAAAAATCATAGTGCAGTACCATCCCTATGATGCAGTGTAACACATTAAACACAACGATCCCTTTGGGACAGCGCGTGACCATCAACTCCCTCCATCAGTGAGGCTTAATGCTAAATAAAACAAGACTCTAAGAAAACATGTCTACATTAACTCTTGTAAATGGTTATTTGAGGTTTTGTTTTTAGACTGAAGTCAGACATACCTCACAAATTCCTAAATCAATTGTGCATAAATACAAATTCCATACTCAGTAGATGAAACCTGTTTTACTTGCTGGAGGACTACACCTACTCTCATTTTAGAAACCCCATTACTGCTCCAGCGTGCTCTCTTTCTACCTGAGAGTCTAGGAAGGCTTTGGTCCAGATGCTCTTGCACAGCACGGAGCTACATGAAAACGGTGATGGATGCATTTTTCTTTCAGCAATTGAACATTAACTGCCCTGCAGGTTAGTTAAGGATGTCAACAGAGGAAGCACATTGGATTCACCTTCCCCAGTTCATTCAAGATGTATCCTACTACCTTTCTCTTCATCAATAAGTACTCCCATATTTTCATCCTATTTCAGTCTTTACAGACGTGCATTTAATTAGGAAACACACCAGCATTCACTTAGCCCTAATTAAAGGGCAAGTAACACAACATGTCCATGGTAATGCCTCAACATGAATTTGATCCAGCCCGCACGACTTGTTCATAACATTTACTCACAGAAATGAGCATGCTGTCCTCCTCTCGTGCCTCTGGCAGGCTCCCCATGGAACTCACTCTCTCCCACTTTCTTGCAGAGTGCAAAATTTACAGCTTCACTACTGAAAAACTGCTAGCAGAAGCAACAAGCACAATTCAGCTAACTGATGCATGTGAAGTTCAGACCTGGAAACATAAACTTTCCTACCTAATAAGAGCGTGCTGGCCACCGCCAGATCATCCTACTGAGATGCCCTGGACTGCAATCAATACCAAACAAATAAATTATTAATTGCTCCAAGTAATTAAATTTATCAAATCCAAATAAACTGATATTTTATGGAACTGCTTCCAAAGCTAAACCTCTGAAGGGACAGTATTGATCACAGGACAGACAGATGTTTCACATGGTCACAGCCCATGAGGTCTGGGTTTGCATTAATGACAGGCGAGGAACAGAGCCAACAGCCTCTGCTACAGAGCAAACAGGCACTGTGCTTGGCCATTTAATTGTGAGTCAGACCAAATAGGGAGGATAAACACACACACACACAACCCCATCTTCTCCTCAAGTATCATTCATCTCAGTGCTGCAGTAAGCACTCAGTTCATACTCCAGGAAAAAAGAAAAAAGATGGAAAAGAAATCACACATGCGTTCCCCCTACAACCACACTAAATTCTTACTCATTAATCAGTGCTGAAAACAAAATGCTCAGCTGGCTAGTAAATATTTAAAAGCTGGTGAGTGTGAATATTTGAATCAATGGGTACTAAAGCTGTAGCTGAAATTTTCCTTCTTCTGCTTTTATTAATTGGTTTGAGGGGCAATTTGTCTACAAGAGGCTGCTTAGCAGAAAGGGACAGAAGTCCTCCCTGAGAGATGGCCAGCTCCGAATGACCGAGCTGCAGCATCCCTTTCCTGCCGGCTGAGATCTCCACAGACTCCTTTTCACCCTCAAGTTCTGTTTTGTTACCACATGAGACATCATTCAATAGATTTTCTTACAGTTCCTTTGTTTCCAAAGCCGTGACAATAGAGCGAGGACACAGATCAATACTTCAAACACGTAGGAACAGGGACAAATGTCCATCCTTTTGCATCCATCACCTTCCTTCCTAAAAGCACCACTGTCACAGTTCAACAGCACTAGCTAATTACAACTTAAAATGTGCAGATAAAGCTGAGGAAAAAAACGAGCAAGTCCAGGTAAAACACTGAAGAGAAGTTAAGTACGCCAAAGTATGCTCTGAACAAAATGAAGCCTAAGGTTAAACCTTAGGCTGAACACGACACAGCACAGAAACACTGTGGTGAGTTCAAAAGAAACCCAGCTCTGCCCTACAGAAGTAAGGCACGGCACAGATCACAGACGTTACTGCTGGTTTGGCTGCACCCTGGAAGAGATTCAAGATTAACAGCTCTCGTTTTCCTTCCCTTTAGGCAGGCCCTCAGCAAAGCCTTCCTCGTGGCTTCCTGCTTTCCCTTCAGTCTCTTCCTCTCCTTTCCCCATACAAATTCCCTACTCGTCTCTCATTTCCGCTGGCTCTTTGGCTACCTGCCCTCCCAGCTGAGCAGAGCTGGTATAACAGGAAGCTTTCTAGAAGTAGCACTTAGAATTAATAATACATTCCTGGTGTTATTTTCATAACAGCTTTACTAACACCAAAGGCAAAGGTGTAAAATTCCTTTTCAAGGAACTCATGAAAGGCTTCGCTCCCTTCCCAAACATCAGCTACCGCCTCCTGTTCTCAGTGGCACCAAGGCAATACTCTGACTTGAATGAAGATGAAGCTTTTCATAATGCCCAGCTTCCCACTGCCATTAGAGAAACTCACAATCTGTGCTGTCAGGAGGCAGAGGGGAAATCCCATGCAGAGCAAGGGCACAGGGGCTGTGGCCTTCTTTGCTCGTGGCCACAGCCCTATGGAGAACAATAGGAGACTGAAGCCATTGTGATAGAAGGCAGCTTGTCGAACTCACCGAAGATTACTCTTCAGTGTCTGCAGAAGGAGAAACTTTCAGTTATGAAGAATAACAGCTGTGAGTGACCATTAATCCCAGAAAAAGTCTTCACATTCAGCCTGTGCATAAGATTTTTGTAAGCTTTAACAACAGGGAGAATTTGAGAAGCCCGAGCTGCTGTCATTAAAACTACTGGGAACGAATTCAGTTGAATACAGACCACTAACAACTTCTTCAAGGACACATTTCTATATATTAATTTTAACTCAAGCTGTCAGACTAATTGTAAATCTTCAGGAAATAAAAGAATCTCTCTAATCAAAGAGTAAGTGCTATTAGCCTTGGGATGGTATATGTTCTTCACACGTGACAGAGGTTGAGTCCCTGCTCTCAGTGCAAAATCCAGCTGCACCTAATCATAGATGTGTAAAGCACACGGGCAAAGTACACAACAGAGAGGACAACAGAAGCCATTAGGTGAGGGACCCTTTAAGTCTTCAGGCAAAAGAACTGCAGGATATGAGAAGCCTTTAGGAATCATTTTCCAGTGTGCTCAAAGCAAAGCATCTTGCACTGAACGTTGCCAGAGTACAGGTTTCCAGCACAGAACACCACTTCCCCCACTAACCCTAGCCAGCTCTCCCACTCTTACCAATCCAATACCACCAGTGTGGAGAAATCCCACAAGTAAAGAATTTGGATTAGCATGGATTGTCAGCTTCACTTTATACCACTTCACACTTCAGCACCTCTCACCAGTTCACAAGGCCTGTACTGACCTCCTGTAATCAGTTCTCCCCATCCTCCACATGGGAAGCAAGTCAACCTATTAGCTCTCATTTAAATAAAAAAAAAAGGGGGGGAAGAATTAAATAAAGAACCCAGGCAACTGACTAAGGACTCCAAATGAATTCGTTTTGCTGCCTTGGAAGGAAAGATTCATGTTTCCAAGCGGCAAAGTGCTGCTTTTTCCATCTAGACCAGTGATGAGCAATATTTTTAAATGTGCAAATGATTGGTACTTCTAATACCAGCATTTACTTCAAAAATTTTAAGCAGAGCATACAAAGTCGCCCTACGTCATCTCAGGAGCTTGGGTACCATGGGCTAAAAGTTGTTGAAGCAGACTGCCATGCCTTAGCTTACCCACAGCATCCTCTAAGCATTAAAGAGAACAGGGAGAAGCCTGTGGCACCCATTTTCACAAAGGATGGGATCTGAATTGTGCTGTTTGGCACACAGAAAGGCTGCTGACTTTGCCAGATGGTTCCATCACTGACAGGTTATTGCTCAGTTTCTCTTTCAGGGGAAAAAAAAATAAGAAAGATCAGCCATCACTTATTAGTTTTCAAAATCTAAATCAATCTCCATAAATTACTCTATTTATCTTAGTGCTGGAGAACACATCTGCCATGCCTCCATAAATCTCAGCACACACACTGCAGTATTGCCCATCATTTGCTGTTCTTTTTCTTGGTGGCTTTTTTTGTTTTGTGGTTGGTTTTATTTTGGGAGATATTTGGTTTTATTTTTTTTTTCCTCCTTCTTCCTCAAGGCTGCAGCCCCTTTTCACCCAAGTAACCTGCAGGTGGTGGCCCTTCTGCACTAAGGGGGCCCCCCAGCAGTGGCTTTGCACAGGCATACCACCTTTAACAGGTGCATATACACCTGCAAGTTAAAGCAGCAGCATCCCCACCCAACATGCTTTTATTACCAGCCCCAGGGTATTCCCAACAAGATCTGAAACTATTCTGACATGAAAGCAGCATCCCATAAAACATTCTTTGTAGTGATCTAGAAAGTGAGGGAGCAGGGAAAGAAACCTAATTCTCCATCTTTGCTGCAATAACACAACCACGGATTATTTTACCTGCTTAGAAAAAGAAACCAAATTTGTACTGGGCAAACAGGATTTTGCCATCAAAACTCCCCTGAAAACATTCAGCCACCCAGGCAGCTTTACCTGACTTTGTATCCCAAAATGTGTCGCTAAGAGACAGATCTCGAGTCTCGCAGATGAAACAGCAATAAAGTTCTTTTCTCAGAGATATCTGCATGACAGGACAAAGGTGCTTTTCCCACACATATTCTCCAAAGCTAGATACTGGTAATAAAAGGGCTACAAATTGGATGCATTTATGTCCCTCTCTCTTTTCAAGCCAAAATCTGAAGATCCAGTCCTTAGATCCACCTTCTCATCTACTAACCCACACGTTCTACGTGGCCTGTGACATTTGGTTGCAAGCTGTTTGGATTAAGACAGCTCCATTTGGGTCTGCCACACTTGTCTAACAGCAGAGTGGACACACCAGTCACAAACATTAGCAAGCTCAGGTGCCCCTGCAAGGCAATGTGCTGGCTTTCACAGAGCCAACATTCCTAGTTTCTGAGTCTCCACATTTATGGAATTCCTTTCTTATTTTAGAGGCAAGATCTTGACTTTCTTTAGCTATAAAAGGAGAACAGGCAGACTGAAAGATATTAACAGAGGTCCCACGGGACCAGAACAACAGCCTACCCTCTGGCTTCGCAGCGTGACACCTGCAGATTTGAAGTCAGGAAACTTGATGCCAGCAGTCTCAGGAACGGCCTGAAAGAGATCGAAACAGGATGTGTTCATGGAGGAAACAAAAAACACAACATTTGATAGAGACACTATCTGAAGGGGAAACACTGCTTCCTATGACAGAACCACCTGCCAGGCCACATGTCAGAGGTGGGGGAAGAAGAAAATCCCAAACTCACAAACACTCAGGCTGAAGGTATGTCTGGAGAGCCCAAGCACTTTGTTTGTTTTAAAAGCACTGCTCTCCACAGAGTCTTACACCCATATAATGCGCATAAACCATAACCTTAAATAGAGGTACCAACGTATGCATATTTGCACACAATTATCTCTGCCTAACCTGGGCCCATTTCACTGATCAAAATAGCCCAAGACTTCCCAAATCTCCAAATTCTGTAATGTAAGAGCTGAGAAACTTCTGCTCTGCACAGATATGAACCCACTAACGAGGATATACAGATCATAAGGACTGCACTCCTCCAGGGAAGCCTGCTGTGCATACACATTTTTCCATTTGTCCTTTAATTAGACAGTTCTCTTTCTTCCCCACTTCAAATTTAAAGTGAAGTAATATGAGGAAGTAAACTTCTAATGCTGCTGCTTGATGTCCCAGCATACAGCTGCATTTAAGCAAAATGGAAAAAATAAATGCAAACCCATTAACCATAAACATCCGTGCTGCTGAGCAAAGCAAGAGGTGAGCATACTTTTAAGTGATAAAACCAGGCTATCTTCAGGACCCTTTGCACAGAACAGTACAGGGCCCTCTGCATGGGTCAGTGATACTCATGGCTGAATCTAACAATAGCCACAGTCTCTGCAAAATGCACACTCAATCATATTTTTCCAAAAGGAAGAGTAGTCTCCCCAATTTGAGAAATCTCCCAATTTCTTTGGAGACAGCATTCACCTTGCTGCTCCATCATTTCTCTGCAAGAGGTCGTGCAGCTTGCTCTTTGTTCATTCCAGACAGGGCTGACACAACTGAGAGCTGCCCCACGACCACAAAAGATGCTGAAGGACGATGACTCAATTCTTCAGGTTCCCTGCCACTGACTCCCACTGCTGTATCAGCTACCTGTATGTCTTTGTTTGGAGGGAACACCTTGCAAATCACTCTGCATGGCCAGGCGTTGATCTGTGTTATCTCCGGTCACCCCAATCACCAGAGGCCCCCAGGAAGAGTTTTCTAAACTCATCCGTGGTGGAAAAAGTAATCTCTAACCACCAGTTTTTAGGGGATCACTTTGATCCTGAGCAGGTTGCAGCCTTCCTCCCTGCATTATTAGAGACAGAGAAGGCTGCAATCAGAAACCAGACCTCCCTGCTTCCTGTGGATAAAGGCTGGCTTTCAGATGCCCCGAACTCCACTCCCCAGTCCGTTGCTGAACACCCTGACACAAGCAGTGAGGGTAAATCAGTATTGCTGGCTTTGCTGAGACAACTCTGACTGCGCTCAGAACATAAGCAATTAAATGAGTTCTTTTGCCTTGCGTGCCTGTACATGCTGTAAACGCTTCAACCTCAATTGACTCTTTGGTAAATGATTTTCCTTTGTTGAAATGATGCTGATGCAGCTCCCGATTCAAATTCTTAGTTAAAATGCAATTTTTTCTTAACGTTTCCCGGCTATGGTTGGTAATTGACTCCTAATGGACTCTGTCATGGTTGAAATGATGCTAGTGCAACAACAGAAAGTGCTTTTCTGCCCACCACAGCGTGCCTATCCAGTACATGACTGCAGACAGGCAACAGCCCCACAAGCATTTAGTGCTGAATTCCCTCACCTTGGCTTCCACAGCATCCTTCCAGCCCTATTCTCCACCATCACCTTTTTGTCATTACTGCTAACGGTGAGCTGCTTTATTCAGAGGAAGACAAGTGAGTAAGCTTTACCAGACCTGCCCTCATGGGAATTCAGTGCACAGTGTCCCCAGCACTACTAAAGTCATTACACTGGTGGGGGTGTTTGGGGAAAGTTTTAAGGCAGTGATGGCTATTAGGCATGCTTCACCAGGCAATAACTGTCTAGCATTCACTACTTCTCTCCTCTCTCTGCACAGAACCTTTTGAAGGATGATGACAAGAGTTCTCTGATCACAGTGTGGATGGACAAGAATTACTAGTAATTAGATGGAAACATCCGAGATGTTCTAACAGCACCTTCATAACAAAGGTGCTGATTTTAGTTCAGTTCATCCTGCCCTCTTTCCAGAAAATGAAATTAAGGTAACATCAAACGTGAATCAACCTCTGTGTTCTGGGTTTCTTCGACTTTAGCTTGGCTCAGAAAGAAATGAGAAACAATAGCTCCTACAATGCAGGAGTATCATTGAATGGCTGGAAGGGACCTCTGGAGGTCACCTGATTAAGCAGAGCCACTCTGAACAGGTTGTCCTGGCCCATGCACAGGCAGCTTTTGAAAATCTCTAAGGAGGGAGATCTCATAACTTTTCAGGAAAACTTGTTCCAGCACTCTATCACCTTCACAGTAAAGAAGTGCTTCCTGATGTTCAGACAAAACCTCCTGTGTTGCAGTTTGTGCAAGTTACCTCTTGTCCTGGCTCTGGGCACCACTGACAAGAGCTTGGCTCTGCCCTCTGTGAACCTTCCCTTACAGGTATTTATGGACACTGACAATATCTATTACCTTTCTCCCTGCCCTCTCCTGCTCTTCTCCTCCTAGCTGCACAGACCCAACTTCCTCAGCCTCTCCTGGTAGCAGACATACTCTACTCCTTTTATAATCTTGGTGGCTTTCTGTTGGATTCTTTCCAGTATGTACTCTTGTACTGGGGGGTCCAGACTGGACACAGTATCTCAGCAGGATTGCTCTGATCAAAGCTGAGGTTCAGGAGAAAGACATGGAATCAGCTTGAGGAAACATTCCTGTGAACCAGGAGTGTGGAGGAGGAGAAAAACGTGGACCAGGAAAAGAAGGCAGGTGAAAGACAATGGGTTTGTGTGACAATCCTGCACAGCAGTAGCAGAACACCCTTGGGAGAGCAGAGACAGATGTTTTTCTCTCTGCCATGAGGCATGAATGGTTGGCTGACACAATTTCATCCTGTTTCTCAGGTAGGGAAAGGAAAACATGATTTAAACCAGGGCTTTTCAAATGGGAGACAGAGAACATACTACAGTTCTCTGAAAATGGCTGACTTGGACTATTCTGCCTTCCAAAATTCATCTAAAGAGTAGAAAGCAGCCAAAAGCCACTCTCCCCTAAAATGCTGAAGGCCTGATCCTGGTAGAGTTGCTGAAGCAAACACATTACCCAGCCTGATGACAAAGAAGGGAGAAAAAAGATAAATGTTTACAGGCTTCTCTGTCTCTTTCTTCTGTGGCAGCTTCTTCTTGGGAGCCTTGCGTTCAGCACGTCTCTGTTCAGTGGTGGTGTCAGCAGCTGTGATGAGTTTCTGCAGATCTTGTGTTCTCTTCTCTCTCTCCTTCTTTCTGGTTTCGATTTTGCGGAGCTCTTGAATGAGATATTCTTCTTCCGCCACCTGCAGACCAGAGCACAGAAAGGCAATCAGAGTAGCAGAGGAGGCCTAGCAAGACAAGGGGGCCATCTACTGATAACAACCATGCTCTGGACCAGCCTACAAATGACTCTAAGCTCCTCTGCCTAAGAGGAGGGCTTGGATTTACAGAGTAAATGATGCTCTGCAATGCACAGCATGACAGTTTACAACCTAGCAGGTACTGTACAACAACATCCACAGTCCACCCTTCAGCAGCAATCACAAGTGATTAATCACCCCTTCACACATGGAGAATGAGCACGGACAGAAGGGTAAAAAAGCTCAAATATGCTATAGGTCCAAATGCAGCTCTATGAAAAGCTGGCTCCCCTCCTCCTCAGGTATGTAATTACATTACATCTAATATGGGCACAACAATATATGTGGGAAAGACAAGCAGACTCATTACTCACATGAACTTATCATTAGATTGAGCACCTAACAGAAAAGGAGTTTCCCAAACTTCGGGGTACGTACACCTCCTTCATCTTTAAATCACAGGACCATTCCACCACTTCAACAGAGAGGAAAACTAAGCATGCCAATTTACAGTTTTTGATGAATTCTGGCAAGGTGTATACTCCAAAAGAAACAATTTCTCCCTGCTGGGACTCAGGGTCCAAGGCTCTGTAACCCTCAAAGTAAAGAAGATTTTTCACATGTTGTTGACATCTAAGGACACTGATTTGAGAATCTGGTGCTATTTAGAGGACTAGAACAGTTAAGTGTCTCAATGAAGGTACTAGCAGTTACCAGAGGACATAACTCTGCTCTCCAGCTCTCTCACATGTACAGTCAGATTCCTTAGTTATTGTCCCTTTGTACCCTTTAAAAACGGCACAATCCCAAAATAAAAGCAGTATTCAGGTGTAGTTGTTTTCTTGTTCAGTCTTTTTTTTTTTTTTTTTTCCCTTTCCCACCTTTCGTTCTATTTCATCCACCCACTAACTTAAGCCTGGCATAAACATTTTGGGAGCAGCAATACTCTCTTCCCCATTACCTGTTCTGGTGTCCTATTGTACAGCCTTTCCAGTTGTTCCTTCCTCCTCCTCTCATGGCCAGCATCAAAGACAGGGATTTTCAGGTCTGTGCCTGGAGCTGCACGAATATTAGCCAGCTTGGCACAAATGTGGTAATATCGTTCCTTCAGGTCTTCCACCGATCTTTTCTGAGGAAGACATCAAAAGAGGACTATATCATGAAAGAACCAAGCAACACATTGTACAGTAGCTAGATAAGGACGTGCTAGTTGAAGGACGTCAGGTTAGGTGTAAGAGAACACCTGGGATGAGGATTAGCAGGGAGCCTTGCCAGACCTGCAGAGGAAATGTGCTACCAGGAAACTGACAAACACATCAGAGGCATTCTCTGAGCTGCTGCAGACAATGGCTATTTAAGTCACAGCCAAGAAGGCATCAGTTGCAACAATTCATTGCCCTACGTTACACGGAACCTAAGCCATGTTTTATCACAAGTACCAAAGGTGTTTGTGCTGCCCAAGTGGGCGGACTCTTGTTATTCCACTTCGTTACATGCTCTTCATCCGAGTGTTTCAGAGGGCAAAAAAAGCCTCCAGCTCTTGAAGGCTTTCCGTAGGAATCACATCACTGCCAAGTCACCAAGAGATTACAGAGATTTAGGACCATGACACCAGGATTGCATCATCAGACCACTGATGGTCTCTGTGTCACTGGAGAGATGACAGAAGCCTGCACTCAGATCAAATCTCAAGTCAGGAGCAGCACAAGAGAAAAATCCCACTCTTCCGAGGGAACATGAGAAGATTCTTCTCCCAGGGCTGAGACTACAATGGAGGACAGCTATCCTACTCAGTTAAACAAACTCCCCAGCTGCCTTATCTTCAGGGAATGATGAGTCGTTCTCCTGGCAGGGACAAACCTAACTTTCTAATAAAATGCAACAGGGAATGAGCACAAGCCACAGTGGATTTAATTACAAACAAAACAAGCAGCAATGCCCTGTGCTGGAAATTCAATATTCCCTGCTGCCAATAATTCATTATTTTCCCCTAATTAAGTTGATATAAAGGGTAATTTGCTCTTTGCAGTGCAGCAAGCCCTGCCCGTGCTGTTACAGCAAGCTGCCAGCAGCACCTTGGCCCTTGGGACTCACCTTAAACTGCTGGTGATCATAGCGGTCATGAATCACCACGAAGCGCAAGTCGAAACGCCGAGCCAAGTCGAAGAGGTGGTCTGTCTCTGCTTTGGTCCACGCATCATCATGGAGATACATCTGGTACTCCTGCTCTGAGTAGACAGGTACCTGCACTGTCTAAGCAGGGAAAAAGAAAAACATGGCAGCTCTCTTACAGCACTGCCCTTCTCACACAGCCTGCTAGTAGGGGCTGAAATTCTGAAGCCAAGAGCAAGAGCAGCAGGCTGATAGGAAGCATGAAGGATCGGGGAGGTGCTGCCAGGATCCCAAGCAACGTGCCCTGAGAGAAAGCGTAACAGTTGGCAGAGGAATTTATAAGGAACAGCATGGGATCTCAGCACCACAAACGTGACATTCAGGAATACTGCCTGGTAGGCTGAAACCCACTTCAGGTGGTAGACATAGGCAGTCACCAGCCCACATCCTGAAAACAGGTTGCAAAACTGCCACGTAAACGTGACAGTGGAATCAAGGCTGGGCCAGCTTCCCTCCATTCCTCCCACACAGCAGCACCAATACCTTGGCATCAGCTGTTCTGACAGTTTATTCTACTTGAGTTGGGACATGCTTACTGCCTGGGAGGAATGGGATAGACAAGAAGTGGGTCCTACTCTCCAGCACACTTCCTGCTTTGATACACAACCCACTTCTTTCACAGCACGATCCACACCAAACATGAAGATCAGAAAGACCAGGTGCAGTACAACTGAGGCCTGTAAGCTTGCCAAACAACTCTGCCTTTCCTTCTTCATCTACCCTTTTCCCCACCAGAGCTTTCAACGGTAGTCCATCCCAGGTGCCTAAAAGGCCAAATCCACACCACATTCTCCTGCTTTAAATTGCTCTGCAAAGACTCTATCCAGAACACAAGAGTCACATAGTGTTCCCTTAGATTACTAAAGGAACAATAAAAATACTTAAAGTAAGTCACTCGCTCCCTTACCACTCCTGCAGTGGAACCTCGTTCTGCCTGATGAGGTCTTGCCTCCACAAGAAAACATCACATGCACATAAGCAGCATACACACTTCAAAACCTCCATGCCCTTCTGAGTCCTACAGCAGAAAACTCATCCTCATGAACTCCACATCATCCTCTTTAGATCTCCTGCCTTTCTTCCAGCACTTAGGCACAGAAGCATAAAGGTGAAGAATATCGTTTGGAGAGACACTGCATGCACCTCAGCCTTCAAGCACTACTTCCATCAAAAGAAAAGCCATCCTACTAGACACCATAAGGATGTCCTATACTTCTTTATAAATATACATATATATATATATATTTTTTTTTAGAGTACCATACATTCATGAAAGGAGCATGGCCCTGTGCAGTGGATGGCAGATTCCTGGTCATAGAAAATGAGACAAAGAGCAGTTCCCAGATACCTCTTCAACCTCTCTCAGCAGCTCAGAGGCTTCCCCAGCTATGGACAGGCTATACAGTGTGGAATCCTTCAAAGAGCTAACTTATGCAAGTTATTTTGGTTGCTCATATAAGTCACTTAAGGTTTTAGCACCTTGTAGCCATGCAACTCAGTGTATGAATTTGCAACGAAACAACTCAAAGACTGGATCAGCAGAAATGGAAAGAAACTTCTGAGTACAAGGAACATAATTAAGCACTGCAGTGCTGGAAGCAAGCCTCCTTTAAGAAGATGAGCTCTCATGAGATAGGAAGGCTGAGACATGGGATGACCATCAGTTCAAATGCAATGCAGACACGAAAATGCAAGCAAGGGTCCCCGAGAGGATTTCCAGCAGAAACTGAAAGGGCTTCAGCTGTATAACAAGACCTTGTCTGGAATACCACCTACAACTCTACCGACCAATGCTCAGAAAAGATTAACTGAAATGGGAACAAGTAAAGAGAGGAGCAACAAGGATGAGTAGTGGGGTGGTAAGCTTGTCCTCTCTCCACAGAATGGATGAGAAGGGAGCCTTGTAAAGGAAGCCTGAAAAAGCCTGAAGAGACTACAGGCTTCAAGTATCCTAGCTGGAACGTAAAGAATACTCACAGGAAGAAAAAAAAAAAAAAAAAAAAAAAAAAAAAAAAAAAAAAAGTGATACAAACAAAGAAACTGGCCTGCAAAAAAAATAATGCCCAGTTAACATGGAGAACTTAACCTGGAAATGTGAAACGGAGCAGACAGCGACTGGAACAGCTACCCAAGCAAGCACAAGCGCGGGAAAATCCAACAAATGAAACTTGATCAGTTTATGAAAGGGACTGGATGGTGCAGAGCCTGAAAGAAACAAGACAAGGGTTCAATGGCCCAGAAAACCCCTCTCAGTCCTTCATTTCACACTATAAACTCACACAATGATGGGCTTTAAATTAGCTGAAACTGCTCAGGAAAGATCCTGGAGCCATGAAACAGTTCTGTGAGAACACCAGCACAATGCTAAGCAGCAGCGAAAAGACAAACTGAAAAGTAACAATGATTAGAAAAAGAGAAACAGCCAAAGCACAAACCCACCATACCACTAGAACAGTAACATGCACTCACAGTCCACCCATTTTCAAAGAAAGGATATTTGAGAACAACAGAGGGCAGATGCACGTCAAAGCATGGAAAACACTGTACATAGCAAGGACAGTTTACTGTCTTGTAATTCAAGAGCTCAAAGGCACCAAATGAAACACAAAGATAGCAGTTTTTGAAGAACAAGGAAGCTCCTCTTCTTGCTACGCAAAATTAACCTGCCAGAACTCAGTACCATAGAACATTCATAAAGCAAACTTCTGCCCTGAATGCACCCACTATTACAAACAAATTCCAAGTTAAGAAAGCCCCAAGTGAAACACCAGCAGAAACTAGCAAGAAATGCTCCACATTTGCCCCCTTCTCATTTTCTCTAAGTCTTTATGAACAGCAGCCAGAAAGCGAACGTTGGCCAAGACAAGGCTTGGCTCTGACACCAGTGATCTTATGCTCTTATTTCACATGGCTCTGAGTGGGAAACTGGGAGCACAGAGAATAGACAAAGCAACTGAGCAGTGGTACGGGGTGGAGTTAAAGAGTGTGAGTGATCAGCAGGACAGCCTGCATGAGAAAGTGGGCTCATTAACAGGAGTGAGAGACACAGGTAGAGGTATGGTGTTTACAAGAAGGATCCAGGAGAAGAGCAGGGAAAAATAAATAAATTTTCTGTGATGTAGCAAATATCTGCAGAACTCCACGAGTGCCTTCTACCCTCCCCACCACAGATCCACAGCAAGGGTAACAACTTGCTCCTAATATACACAGTTGTGTGTGTGTGTGTGTGTGCAGATGGCGATGTCTGTACCACTAATCTAAAGGTTGCAGCCTTGCTGAAGACCTCTCTGTCTGTCAATTCACAGCACATGATAAAGTTAAGGAAACAAGAACCATATAATTACAACACCCAAGCATGGACCCCTCTGATAAACTTAGTTGAACTCAGTCGAAAACTGTTACAGAGGTAGAGTCTTAGAGGTAATTATATTCTCCAAGTTTCACGCAGACAGCTTGGTAGGTGCCTTGACTAAGTGAGTCCTGTTTCAGACTTCCACCCTAGACATCAGAGAAGAGATACCACAGGAGGCTCTTACCAGTGTCCCAACAAAAGAGAAAGCATCAGTCAGAGTTTGAGCCTTCTAACATACAAGGTCAACCAACCACTTAACTCTGCAGGAAGCCAGGCTTTGTTAGTGCTGATGCTCCACGGGTTGCAAACTTAAAATGTTGTATACAGTTACATACAAGCAGTGCTCTTGTAGAATCATGTGATTGCATGCTTTTTTTTTTTTCCTTCCTCCTTGAGGTTTGCATCATAAAGGGGGTTCAATTACATTATGGAGGCATACTAAGTCTGCTCCATCCTAACTTTTGAGGTCCTCACTTTGAAATATAAATCTTGATGTAGCTTCCTTTCTGTACGCACATGAAAGCACTAACCACTCAAAGCAGATACATCTGGGACAAAAGACAGCAGGAGATTATAACAACACATTGTGATAATTTAATATAAGATGCAAAGAACAGGCTACTGCACCACACTGATACCACAGGAGCAATTTCAGAGGAATGCAATGTAATTCAGTATCTGTGCTGGAATTTGGCCAAAAGGCTGCAAGCCAGCATTTTGGCCAAGAAGCTACAAGTGAATTTTTTCATACTGGGCAAGATAACAAGACTTAGGACTTCAATGCTTCACTCAGAATAGAGTATCTTTTACTACCCACAGCCTGTAATCAGGGAAAGGACATCGGTTAAGCAGCTAATTAGATGGTACAGTGCCTCCTTACCAAATTGGTGACTGCACCCCTGAAACACAGAGATACTCTGGCAAGCCCTGACCACATACTGAGCCCACTTAGCTTGAAGGATTTGGAGACATCATAGTCTGAGGTTACAAGGCTGCATGCAGGTCACGCTGCAATTTAAAATGCAATTGTCAAATCTAGTTCAGCCTTCACACATTGAAAGAACCAGCTTCCTGTCTGGATACTCGAAAGGCTGATGAAAGGATAGCTCCCAGTTGCTATTTATATGCTTTTGTTTGAAACTGACCCCACTTACTTTATTGAACCTGGCGAACGGGTAGTCCTTTCCCTCCTCTGCTGCTCTCCTCCAGTGGTAGAACATCGCTCCATCTTTTCTTGCTGGGTTTGTGAAGGGCATCCACTTCCAAGGCCGGACTTTCTTGGACCCCAGTTTTGCTTTGACTGTTTGATAACCCTGAGTTGTATCGCTTGGCAGCAGTGGAGGTGCATCCCTGTGGTAGAGAAAAGCACCAGCTGAAGAGAAGCAGGAAGAAGCCCAGGACAGACCCAGAGTTCAGACTTGAAGTAGGACTCCCCACCTCAATGTCTAGGGTGGGAAAACCCAAATTGAACTTTTATTCCAGGATTTGCACTTCCCAAACTGCAATGTTAACATGCTCAGCACTTCCACGACACTTCAGGGCTGATCATACAACAGCACCTAGCTCTAAATTTCTCTGAGCCAACTCTAGATTAGCACTGATGTAAGATAAAGCACAGCTCAAAACCTCTGAGGTAAAAAGCATTCAGAGATGATTATATACTGTCAAAGAAATAATTTTCATTGCCTAAGTTGAAAGCTGCATGCATCAGAGGACAGAATGCACTGCATGGATAAGTGTGAACACAATCACCTGGAAACCAAACCATGCAAGAGCCCTCTGGTGCAAGGGCACAACCCAGAGCAAGTCAAATACGGGATGCAGCAGAACTCTCTTTGCAAAAGTGGGTGGTATTCCCAGCCACAAACAGAATAAAATTAGATAAAGAGAGATAATAACACTGTGGCCCACTGCACATGGACCTAACTCACTTCATGTACAAAGCAAACCTCCCAAATTTAGAAGAGAGGCAAGGCACTGCCCACAGAAGTCCAAGAGAGGGGCATGCAAGTGGGCCAAGCACGTAAGGCAATGACTCTGAAAAGTAAGACTGCAGATGCACATGGATACTGCCCTGCTACCAAAAGCCCAGGCTACCCTACAACCAGTACACGTGAACTCAAGTTCTTACTTTTTGTCAGAGTAGAGGAGTGCATAAACTTCTCTGTGCATTCCTTCTGGCCTCTTAAACGTCAGTGTCTCTGAAGATTTCTTGGATTTTTTCTGAAACAAAATATTTGAATTTCAGTTTCAGACATGGCAATCCCCAAAGGAACATACAGAACTACATGAGCTGCCACTCTGTTACATTCTTTATTTCTATCTGTTTTTAGACATCTTGAGTTTCTCCAGAAAACTGCCAGTTCCTGTGGAAGACATCAACAGACATAGCACGCCTGCTTTCAGTGATAGCACTCACCACTACTCAGTCACCTGTGCTTCTGAAAACACACACTTAAGTTACGAGTTGAAATCTGGCTGCAGTTTTCATAGGCTGGTAATGCCAAGCCTTTCGTCTCTAGGTAAGTACTGTCTCCACATTAAAGTATCAACACATTTAATTAACTGATTTCTCTAACTTTTAAAGGTAGTGAGAAATGTTTTCCCACCCTCTTCTAGTTCCTGTAACTTTGATCTGCTGAACTTACAGCAGCCCCATGTCAAAACTAACAGAAGAATCACTTATACAAGCAAACCCTCCTTCCTGTCTGAAGTGCCCCATTTACACAGCAAAGCTTCTGTTTGTTTACTGTTTTTTGGTGTTTTTTCCCCACATACTAGCTTCACATTGAGAATTCAGGACAGACATCTCAATCTAGCCCTTAAAAATCTTGCCAGAGCCGATGGTGTCTAAGACATAATCCATCTTCTGCTACCCATACAATTTTATAAAGAAGTAGCATTACCTACTGCATTATCAAAGTACCCTTTGAGTGAGCCAAGTTTACTGAGTAGTCCAGAGCATTTGGTCTTTCTAACTGCCTACTACTTTTAGTGCTATGGTAAACAAGTGTATTACCTCTGTTAAATAAGAATATTTTGTAACGGTAAAAACTACACCGTAACATAAACTGTACTGAATCCTGTAGACACTTCTACCAAGAAAATTCAAAACTCTATTTAAAAAAACGAATAAGAAAAAAGGAAAAAAGCTGTTATCTTGGACTACAATTCTTTTCCATACAACTTCACAACACACATTCATTATATTAGCACCTCTTCCCTCCTAATCAAACACCTTTCTCCAAGCTTGCCAATCACTTAGCAGAGGAGTGATGTAAGGCCAACAAAGGCAGCTACTCATGGGTCACCATATGTCCAGCTTGAACACCGGGCTTCTGGAATTCCCCCTGCACTTCCAGATTTATTAAAAGTTAATGTCAGCAAGACAGAGATCACCTCAGCCAGCTCTTGTAGGACCTGAGAACAAATTACCTGGTCCTGTTAATTTAAATGTTTTTTATGCCCAGTAATTTTTTAAAGCGTTCTCAGTCACTAATGGACTGGAAAGTACTTCATCGTTCTCCTGTTATTTAAAGACATCAATCTGATTCTTTTCTAGTTGAGAAAAGAACTATTTCCTGAGCAAGTGCTGCATCGTTATTACTGATGCTTATCTCCCTCCGTGATAATGGCTTATGCCTTTGGTATGATTTCATTTCTGTACTTTGTAGAAATACCACATGTTTTGCTCACAGCTGCACATGGCCTCCATCACTCCTTCCAAAACCTCACACTTTCATTCCCTTTCCTCTCTCTTTCCATTAGACAGCCAAATTTGACAAGAACCTCATTTTGTCTTTCAATTCAAAAGGGACAGATATTCACAGTACTTGTTCAGCTCTCTGCTGGTCAAAGGACAAATACATCTCCATCAAAGAACTCACAGTTATGCACACTCAGCAGCACAACATCACAGGCTGAATCCAGCCAGTGAGCTTCTTGCTGGACACACTTCATCATAACAGTTGATAATTGGTGATTGTAACACTTCAACCTTCTAATTAGTGAGAGTAATCAGTTTTCCATTACCCAATTATAAACCACGTGCTCTATTCCCAGCAAAGCGGTCACGAAACCACTACAGTTCTCTTCAGAGCCAAATATCCCAGAGGAAGTAAGCAAAGACAGTAAGAAAGTACCCTGGGAGATGGTGGTGTTGCTTTACTTCAAATGAGATCTGCTACAGACAGATCCCTGGGGATCTCCCCTGCACCACTTCCAAGCACCTCCACATCCCATTTTACAGCTGTGAGTTGACCTTCCCAACACCTTGCAAAGCATGAAACAGTAAGATCTTGCCTGAATTTAAAACACATAAGGCAATAGCACCCAGTAGCATATTACCATAGAGAACTTCACTATTTCCCATCTTGTCCACATTCCCACAGGCAACACTTCCCAGCTGTCCCAAGACCAGGCACACAGCTTGTCTATTCAGGGACTGCTTGTTCAGTTTTAGGATACTGATCATTTAAACATGACAGACGATGCCTTTGTCTTCTAAAGCAGAGCTGCTTTGTATTACCAGCATATGCTTGGGGGCTAGATGCTAAACACGTTTTTCTCTTCCCCTTACAAGATGGGAATTTTGGAGACAGTTTAAAACATCCTGGGTTCATGCCTGGCTCACATGAACACTATCTGCACAGCTACAGCTTAAATATTACCCAGAATGCTACAGCACAGTTAACTAAGAGCCACAGGAACCCAGGAGCAGAGCCCTGCAGGCATGTCAAGGTACACCACAGGAACCTGAAAATAAACACACTATGACAGGCACAGGCTTTATTCCATTTTTCCTCTAGTATCCATCCCAGACAGCACACACCAGGTCCACCAGAACCCAGAAAACAAGCAGCAGCCATTTGGATGTGGCAGTTCACCTTATCTGAGTTGATGATATCCTTCTTGTTGATGGTGCCTGTGTTCTCAGACTCCACACCCCCCAGCTCCAGGATGTCCCGCACATCTGCACCCGTTGCCATCTCGTCGCCTGCCTGCTGGCTCTGCCCGCCACCGTCCTGTCCAGCTCTGGGGAGGGGGAAAGCAAAGAGCTGGAGTCAGTGTGCAGCTCCTGGGCATTGAACACCCACTGAAAAACACACATGTGCATATATGTATTGAACTGCATGGATGCACATGTGCATATATCGATACATACTCTCTCGTAAAGATACACACACGTGCAAACATATCCATACACATACTTAAGCACGTGCACACACATATACGTACACATCTGTACATACACGCAGACCTAAGTGCATGCATACACACCTACACACACATACAGAACATAGATACACGCTTATAAACATACATGCACATGCAAACATGCACATGTACACACATACAGACCCAAGCGCACGCATACACACGCCTATACACACATATCCACACACAAACTACACTCACACATACCCCCCCCACTGCCGCCTCGCCGCCCCTTAGGCCCAACACCGGGCCCTCGCACCCCACCACCCCCGAGCCCCACGCACGCCGTCCCCGCGCCGGTTGAGGGTACAGCGTGCTGCCGAGGCCGCGGAGATCCGCGGAGGGCCCGCCTAGCCCCGCTTCTCGGCCCCCTCCTGTCCTCACCCGCTCCAGCTCCGCGGCAACCGGGACGGTGCAAGCAGCACACGGGCCCGGGCAGCACCACTTCCGCTCCCGCCAAGCCGAGACCGGAAGTGCCCGGAACCTTTTGGGCACGCACCGCGGGGTTTGGTGGGAGGGGGGAGGAAGGAAGGGAGGGAGGGGGGCGCGGGGCGGAGCGAAGAGGTTTTATGATCGTGGGTTCGAGCCCCGCACCCGCCAGGTGGCGTTCCCGGCCCGGATCTGCGGGATGTACACCGCGCTGTGCGGCCGCTCGGCGGGGTTCTTCCCTGGGGAACACCCAGGAACGGGTTGCCCAAAGCCAAGTCATCTCTTTCAGGGGTGTTAGCAGCCCTGGGCACACCTTTCCTCCAGCCGTGCCGCACGTGGTGCCACCGAGTGTCCCTGCTGGGTTTGTCCTGGGTTGCCGTACAGCTTTCAATTCCCAGTCCATTCTCAGTCATTTCCTGAGGGACACGGCTAGAGAGCACAACGAGTTTAGGTTGGTGTTTGGACTGGATGATCTTAGTGGTCTTTTCCATCCTTAGTAATTCCACAATCCTTCCTCATCCTCTGGCCGTGTTTGGCCCTGAGGTGCTTTCCACTATTCCCCCTATTACGGAGAGAAATGAGGCATCCCCAGCACCTCGGGGCGCTCCTCACCATTACCTGGTGTAGGGAACCTGCTTTGGCAGGGGGGTTGGACTCGATGATCTCTTGAGGTCCCTTCCCACGCCTATGATTCTATGAAGAGCTTTTTGCCACCAGAGAAGGAGCACCTCGTTCACAGGTCGTCCATGCTTTGTTCATGAGGCTGTGCAACTGCTCCTCTAGAAAACAAAATAAATTCTGATATAAAACCCAGAGACAGATGGTCATTCCGTGTCTCTGAGACATGTTTTTATCACTTGCTTTTCTGAGCAGGGGTTTTCTGTGATTTTGGAGGAGCAAGGAGCTTTACTGCGAGCAAAGGGACGCAGCTGGAGATGTCGGTCACCTGAGCACGCCCGGTCCCAGGGCAGGATGCTCTGCCCATGGATGGCCACGGGGCATGGCCATGGTGGCCCCATGCCATAGGTGTGAGTGTCTCCAACTTGGGGCTCGAGGTGTGCGTGTCCCCTAGGCTGGCACCTGCGGAGGAGGACAAGTGCAAACACTGTGGCCATGGGGCGGGAGGAGGTTATCTGGGGCCCAGCAGTGGAAAAACTCTCGGTGTGTGACTAAGACACGATAGCGCCAGGTGTGGGTCCAGGCATGGTGAGCGAGCTGGGGAATTATCGCTTCCCCATGGATTCAGGTGCCTGAAGCCAAATGTTTCCTAAGGGTGCGGTGACAGCCACAGCCCCGCTATCATGGCGCCTGGCCCACCCCATGGCCAAGCAGTGGGGACGCGGGGGCTGGCTGCTGGATTTCCCCTGGTGCTCGGTACGGGACACAGCCCAGCAGCCTACAGTGAGGGTCAGAGCCCAGCCCTGAGAACATCTCTCAGTGAAAGCACCACATTCACAATACCAAGGAGGAGAGATCCATCATCACCTTGCTGCCCTCAAAACCTCAACCCCAGAGCACCTGAGTGGCATCTCACCCCCAGTATCCACGTCCTATCTCCATCTCCTGCCATCTCCAAACCCACCACTCCCATGAAGAAAGAGCCCCCAGCTCCAGCCCTGTCCCCCCAAGGGGCCTAGTCCTGCTGGCAATTGCCTGCATAGAGCCGGCCCCGCTGCAGCCATGACTCACCTCGCTGCTGGGACCTGTTGTTCCATGCCTTGCTGCTTCCCTCCCTGCTGCCTCAGCTGCACCCCAAGGCTGTAGGTCTGCACAGCGGTATTTGGAGGAATCCCACCTGCTTTGCTGGAGCATTTTGGGTCCCTGTATGCCCAGCCAGGCCATAGCAAAGCAGTTTCTGGCTGGCCTTTGGCAAGGGTTGTTATTCTCCAGTGCCCATCTGGCACAGAGTGTTTCCCAGTGCTCCTGAGAATGTTTTTTTGCTGTCCTCACTGCTTTGCAGGGCAAGTTTACAAGGGCAGGGACCAGACACTCTTCTCCAGCACTCAGCACACCTTGGCCCAGGCCACAGGGAGAGGCTGGGTCTTATTAACAACAAATTAGGGGCAATTGCCATTTTCACTGCAGCCACTTCTGGCTCCGGTGAGGCTCCTGGCCATGCCTGGGGCAGCTCTGCCTGGGTTGGAACCCCTTGCCCTCAGCTCTGTGCCAAGCAGCACACACAGAGCTAGGCTCTGCTCCCGCCCCGATGATGAAAGGTGAAGAAGAACTGGTTTGTGCTCTGATCTCACAGCCCAGCCTCAAAACAGCCGCGGACCGTCACCACAGCTCCCAAGATGCTCGGGGAGAGGACAGCAGAGCCAGCCTTTCCAGTGGGACGGGATGGTTGGAGAAATTCATCGTTCCCCTGGAAATAAAAATAATAATCATAATAAAAACACAAAGCCAGAGATTACTTATACGCACACAAATACGCAGGCACGCACTCTCTCCCCATCTGGCTTTGCCAGCCTGACTCATCGCTAATTCAAACAGCCCACACCTTTCCCTCTCCCTCCATGTGACATTTCGAACAAGTGAAGAGGAAGAGGCAGAAGTCCCAGAACTTTGCTGGAGCCATCCTGCTGGTGCCAGACCCCTGACTTTGGGTATAGGACCCCAGAACTGAAGCACACCCGGAGCCCATCACACCTCCCCTGTGTGCCAGTGCAGTCACCCCTCACACACACACACCCCTCTGAAACTGGGGCAGGCCAAATGTGGCAGATGCAGAAAGGACAAGTGACAACTCAGTGGATCAGTAACACCTGCTGATAGAGTCCCATGCACACAGATAAGATGCAAAGTCCCAAGCTAGCTGCCACCCTCTTGCCCAGGACAGACCCAAGGACTGCAGGCTGGACGCTGGCCCCAGGACAACCATTCCCAGCTCTGCTATTCCCAACTTTCTTCCAGCTGAGCTCACCACAATCAAAAATTGGAAGGAGCAGGTTCAGCCCAGCCCAGTACCACTCACAGCACAACTTCATCCGATTTCCCCCTGCAGGACAGGAGCCCCAAAATGGGGGCAGAGCGATGCTGGAAGCCAGGCACCTCGTGCTCCCAGCACAGCATCAGGCCTGGACAAGCCCCAGCTTTTGGAGGGCTGCGTGCATCACGGGTAATCAGCCGTGGGAGGGAGGGATGGAGCCAGACCTGCTCGCTGAGCTCAGGACCTGCCAGCATGCTGCTGCTGCTGAGTCACCCCATTAATGCAGGGAAACCTCAGCACCTGAACCCAACAGCACACGGGGACAGGCGGCCACACGCAGCTCCCAGGGTGAGCACACAGATGGTGCCACGCTCCTGCTGCAGGGGACAGCGGGACAGAGCACTCAAGGAGGGCAACAGGGCCAGTGAGGCTGCCAGGAGCGTTTCTGCTGCCGTTCCCCTCAGCTGTGACTCACCGCAGGACCGGTCACACCATCCCTGTGCCGCAATTGCCCCATCTGCAGATTAGGGAAACTGAGGCACGGGGAAGTGGGGTGACTCAAGAGCTGTTGCACAGGAGATGCCGCTCGGATGCCGAGGGTTGGGCGTTCCCCATCGATCCTCCGCAGCTAACTTAAGCAGAAATGAACATCGATGTAAATATTTACTGACAAGCAGCTCGGCCTCACCCACTCCTCTCAAAAGACAGCTTTAAAGTAAACTCTCCTGGCTCTTTCATGTTTACATCTTGTTTATTTATTATACAGCAGATCACAATATTTCAACAGTTTGCATATAAAGAAAAGTAACATTTCAGAGTGCGAGAGACCTAACGTGCCCAAGCAGAGAAATGTTAATTAACAATATACACAGACAGGAACAGTGCACTTCCCAAAGCTGAGACTCATCTGTGTTCCCAGCTGGAAGAAAAAAATATATTAAAAAACAGAAACATTATATATTACTGCTTTGTTTAATTTACATCTTGCTTTGCCGAAGCTGCACATAAAAAGATTCATTTTCTTTTCGAGTATTCTTTTTTCCCTCTAAGAAAGTTTCAAGTATAGCAGAGACCTGGGCATTTGGAGCTGGACTCACTGTCCTTTACACACTAAGTTTTTAAAAAAGCAGCATGGGGAAGGCAGCCACAGCAGTACCTGGTGTCATCGTGAGGGGAAGAACAAACAAACTAAAGCAGACCACTGGTGAGAACCAGTTGGGCTCTCAAGTGGAGAACTGTGGGTGTAGGATCAGAGTGCCCAGGGAGTCCCAGGCTGGTTCTGGGGGCACCCTGCTCCCACTGTGCTGCCAACCCCTGCAAACCTTTACACCCACAATGAAGTCCCACCCTTACCCTCATACTCCCCAGGATTTGGGGCCTGAAGGTTTGTTCTGAGGGCCACAACTGAGAAGAGCAGAACCCATAGTTGTGGGACATGGATCTCCAGCAGGAGCTTAGCTAGAATCAGCCACCACCATCCCCAGAGCTGCAGGGTGCCAGGATCAGGAAGAAGGTTTTGAAGCGAATGCCAAATACAAGCGGGGAGCTCTGGGGACAGATCCCTGCTGCACCAACCCTCCAGCAACATGAGCAGGACTTGGCACAGCACCGCTCCTCACCTCCACCCCACAGCAGCCCACCCTTCCCCAGCACGCAGCCGAGCCCTGCTCTCACAGCAGAGACAGGAGAAAATAGTTATCAGCTACAAGCGAGAAGGGCCGGGCTGCTCCCCAACACTATTTACAGCAGGAGCTGCTCCAAGGAGTCGCTCGGGGGGGGATACTGAGCGTGCCTGCAGCCCCCGCTCACATGTGCCGCTTCATGTGCAGGGCCAGGTGGTCGGAGCGGGAGAACGCCCGCTCGCAGAGGTGGCACTGGAAGGGCCGGTGCCCTGTGTGCTTGCGGTAGTGGCGGGTCAGCTCATCGGAGCGGGCGAACTTCCAGCCGCAGCCTTCCCAGGTGCAGTGGTAGGGCTTCTCACCTGTGGGGAGAGGGGCTGTCAGTGGGCACAGCACTCCACGTGCCTCTACCCTCCCAACCCTCTTCCTAGCCCTCCTTGTTTATGGAGGGGGTCCCTGCCCACCACTCCTATGCTCCTTCATAGAGAGAATTATGACTGCGTGCCACCGCCTGACCCACCTTTCCTTTCACCCCCATCTTCCTGTCCTTCTCCAAGTGTATAGCTCCCCCGCTTGCCTCAGCGTGAGGCCCACCCCTGCCCCACAGCAAGAACCCTTACACGTGCCTCTGCCTCCTCACCTGTCCCTGCCATGGAACCTCACTCACCACGTGCCACATCCCAGCTCTGCTACAGAGGCTTCACCAGAACACTTGCAGCATGGCAACCTCACTCCATCCATCCTCAACCTCGCTGCGGGACTCATCTCTGCGTCCATTCAGGCACCCACGCGCCTCATCTTACAACTCGGGGTCCTGAGCACAACCGGTCCCATATAGGGTTCCCCCCCCCCCCCCCCCTTTNCAACCGGTCCCATATAGGGTTCCCCCCCCCCCTCGCTTTTCATGGCTCACCCCAGCCTGGCCCCCCACCGCTGGGACCCTCCACACACCTCAACGTCAGGGCTACTACCGCGGACCGATGGCAGAGTCCCCTCCATGCGCCCTTTCCCGACCCCACAGCGGAGACCATGCGAGAATTCCCGTGTGCTCCGACTCCCTCCCGCCCCCTCGGAGCTCCCTTACCCGTGTGCGTCCGCATGTGCGCCTTGAGGTGGGAGCTCTTGGTGTACGTCTTGCCGCAGCCTGGGTATTCACAGTTGTGCGTCGCCGTCCGCTTGCGCGCCCACGAGCGGCGGCCGCGTTTGGGCTTGCAGTCCTCGGGGGGGCCCCCGGCTGGGAAATACTCCAGCACCGGAGAGTTGGGCGGTGTGACCAGCAGCCCCGGCAGCCCCGCCGGGCCCGGCCCCGGCCCCTTTAGGGGCTCCCTGAAAACACTGAAGTGTCCATGAAACTGAGGGGGCGGCTGGGGGGCGAAGTGGGGCGCGTAGCGGTGCGGGGCCACGGCGTAGTGGGGTGGCAGGTCGGCCAGCAAGTGGGGGTCAGCACCGGGCAGCGGCTCCTCTTGGGGTCCCAAGCGGCCGTGGGCGAAACCAGGGTACGGCAGCGGTGGCCCCGACACCGGGCCCGGCACCATGCGGGGGGGCTTGTGCTCGCCACCTCCCGGTCCAAGGTACTCGCCGCCAGGCAGCCCCAGCATGCAGGCGCGCTCCTCCGGCTGCTCCTTCTTGATACGAGGCCCGAAAGGCTGCGACGGGTCCAGGGGCAGAGGGCGGGACAGGGCTGGGTGCAGGGGCGGGTGGTGGTNCCGGACCCCGACACCCCCCACCCCCCGGTACTCCGTCCCCAGTACCCGCTGCTTACGTGGATATCGGCGGGG
>VXAB01013968.1:11717-33853 GCA_013399175.1 Odontophorus gujanensis
GGAGGACGGGGGGGTGGGGAGCGGGGATCCCCACATGTGTTCCAGCAGCTTCTGGATGACTTCGGTCCGCCGTCCCGTGGGTCAGCGTTCCTCACGCAGGCCTCTCTAGTAAGGTGGTGTCTGGAAGGCGAAGCTCTGCTGCTGTCCACGCTTAGGAGACTGTAGCTGGGTGGAAGCAGGCGCAGGAGGAGTTTTTCTTGCAGCTCTCCTTACACGAGTTTCTTTGTTCCCATCCATGCCCTGTGGGCTTATAATGCAGCTGGGAAGCATTGTTCTCATGCTTAAACCAAAACACTAACTTGATTCACTGCCTTTCTTCCTGTGTCCTAAGCAGCAGTAGGTCTGTTTACACTCAGATGGGAGTATGAGCGAGTTCCGCATCCACCACGATGTCAACGAGCTGCTCAGCCTGCTGCGTGTGCATGGTGGCGAGGGGGCTGAAGTGTACATCGACCTGCTGCAGAAGAACCGCACGCCCTACGTCACCACTTCTGTGTCTGCACACAGCGCTAAGGTGGGGCAGAGTGGTGACACTGCACTGAGGTCTGCTCAGGGCCTTGCCAACAGGTGTTGAGCTTCTTTTGCTAGAGCTGGCACAAGTGCTGTACCTGTGATGTTTGTTCGGTCTGGGGGAAATGTTAATAGGAGCTTATTTTGTGCCTGGCATGGTTGCTTCAGTTTTTGATTATAGGAGTTATCTACTGGGGAAGTAAGACAAATGAAAAAACAGTAGCTGTGTAAAATGTGATTATATTCATTCTCAGTAAGTTTACAGGTGACACCAAGTTGGGAGGAGGCACTGATCTGCCTGATGGTAGAAAGGCCCTCCAGAGGTGTCTGGACTGGCTGGGTTACTGGGCTGAGGGCTGTTGTGTGAGCTTTAACTGGACCACGTGCTGGGTCCTGGGCAGAGTGGGTGGTAAGCTGGTGGAGGTAAACAATCTGGGGGTGTTCATTGACCATCAGCTGAACATGAGCCAACAGTATGCCTCGGTGACCAAGAAGGCCAGTGGCATCCTGACTTGTATGAGAGAAATCCTGCAGCTAGCAGGAACAGAGAAGTAATTGTTCCTCTGTAATTGACACTAGTGAGGCTGCACTTCAGTGCTGTGTTCAGTTTTGGGCCCCAATGTCCAAGAAACACATTGAGACCCTAGAGCGTGACCAGAGAAGGGCAGTGGAGCTGTGAGGGGTCTGGAGCACAAGTCTTATAGGGGGCAGCTAAGGGAATTGGGATTGTTTAGACTGGAGCAGAGGAGGCTTAGGGGAGACCTTATCGCTCTGCAACTCCACGAAAGGAGGTTGTGATGAGGTGGATGTTGGCTTCTGCTCACAGGTAATAGCAAAAAGATGAGAGGTAGTGGCTTTTAAGTTGTGCCAGGGAAGGTTCAGGTTGGATATTAAGAAAAACAACTTCTCAGAATGAGTGGTGATTTATTGGAACAGACAGCCCAGGAAGGTGGTAGAGTCACCGTCCCTGAAGGTATTCAAGAAATGTGGAGGTGTTACACTGAGGGACATGGTTTAGTGGGCGTTAATGGTGATGATGGGTTGGACTAGATGATCGTAGAGGTCTTTTCTAACCTTTATGGTTCTATGAAGAATATCTGACTTTTTTTTTTTCTCTGAATATCACCCAAGATAGCAGGGATTTAAAGCCTGATACTCTCATGACCAGGCATCCTCCAGAAAAGCAGTGTCCATAAGACTGCCTTTCATTGCTGCCCTACAAATCAGTCCATCTNCGTCCCTGAAGGTATTCAAGAAATGTGGAGGTGTTACACTGAGGGACATGGTTTAGTGGGCGTTAATGGTGATGATGGGTTGGACTAGATGATCGTAGAGGTCTTTTCTAACCTTTATGGTTCTATGAAGAATATCTGACTTTTTTTTTTTCTCTGAATATCACCCAAGATAGCAGGGATTTAAAGCCTGATACTCTCATGACCAGGCATCCTCCAGAAAAGCAGTGTCCATAAGACTGCCTTTCATTGCTGCCCTACAAATCAGTCCATCTTAATTCTCAGTATGAGGCCAGTGCCATGTTGTTCAGTCCAAAACCTATTCCCTGAAGTGTTTTGCTGGCGGCAGCAGCCCACACCTTATCTCCTTCCTTGCAGAATGCTCCACTCCGGAATGTTGCTATGATAATGTGCCTTAAACATTAAATATTGATGTGGTCTTTTACAGGTAAAAATAGCAGAGTTTTCTAGAACTCCTGAAGATTTTTTAAAGAAATATGATGAGCTGAAGTCTAAAAACACAAGACATCTAGATTCTTTGGTGTACCTACTGTCAAAACTCACAGAGGACAAAGAGGTTTGTTTCTGTGTAAGAATGGAGCGTGTTATAACTACTTGGCAGTAGCAACATTGCAATGATTTAAAATATACTATTTGTTGGAATGCATTGAAGTCTACAGATGACATCTAGTTCTAGCATTCACTTAGTTTTGTTAGCACCATTGAAAATTATACTATTCTTGATTTATACCACTGTAAGACATGAAACAGGAACAGAAATACCCGTGGTCTGAGTAGCACACCTATCTTATGGTCAGATGTGTTTTCCTATACTGTATGCTGACCAGTGTTCTCAAAATCTCTTCTGTTTTGCATATATATAGACACTCCAGTATTTGCAACAGAATGCTAAAGAAAGGGCAGAACTCACAGCAAACATGGCAGCTGGTGGCAGCACAGATTTCTCCATTCCCTCATCTACTTCCAAGATATCTCTGCAGGAACTGGAGGAGTTGCGCAAGCAGCTTGGCACTGTCACAGCCAGCTCCAGCACACAGCAGGTACTGCTTCTTGCCTTACCTTATGTGTAAGATCTTTCCCTGCTGCTCATATGTACATAATGCTCGTATGTAGCTGTGCTCTTAACTTTTACTATCTAGGGGAATTATAGGTGTTCCTATCCGTACAGATAATCTAAATTTGCTCTCAAAATGTGCTAGTCACATTATGTTAAGTCATTGTGCTGTTCTTCATAAGAGTGGCCTTTTCTATTGAAGTCGGGTAAGGTGAGTTGAGTTTAGGCCACAACAGTTCTCACTGGGGGGTAGTGATGTGATTTCATTTTCCCTTTTCAAACCACCTCCTTAACCCATGCAGATGTTTCCTTTTCCTCCTGCACAGTGCTTGCACAGGGGCTTAGCAGCCTTTATGGCTCATCCCATCCTTGCTGAAAGCTCTGTTCTCCCAGATACTTGAGTGAATTGGAAATTGTTCCCCAAGTGGAGGCAACTATTTTGTTTACTTAGCTATTGGAATGAGTGTTCCTGAAATAAGTGCTGCAAAACCCTTGTTGAGCAGTGATGCAGCTATGCTGATCTTCACATACTGTTCATATCAGGCTTTTTGCTTGTCTCATCCAAATCCTTCATGGATGATCTGAGTCAAGCAGTTGATTCAGATCCTGAAGGGATCCACGTTTCCAGTGGGAGAATAGATCTTTTAAATAGGATTTATGTATGGACTTGCTCAAAGAGGAGAGAAGAGGAAGTGGTGTTGTCTAGGATGTTCAAATACAATTTGATTTCCTTGCATGGTTTTCCTTTGAGGCACTGTTCTGCCTGCAGCCAAAGGAACTGAAATGGCAACACAAGCCAGTGACCACTGTACTTCAGGATGCAATGCTTATGTGTACTTGTTTCCTTCCCACATTCCTCTCACCTCTGAGACCTTCTATGAGAAGAAAATAAAATGGCCGTGTGCAGATCTCACTTCATATACATGTGGACCTTAAGAAATGCAGTGCTATAGGCTTGGGGNGAGGCACCATCCCTAGCGCTGTTCAAGAAGCGTTTAGATGAGGTGCTAAGGGATTTAGTTTAGTAGCTTAGTGGGTAGGGATGGTGATAGGAGGACGGTTGGACTGGATGATCTTGTAGGTCCTTTCCAACCTAATGTATCTATGAATCTATGAAATGGCTTTCATAAGCACATCCCCCATGCTTTTGCACTTGTGTCAGTTTATGGAGGTTATACATCGCACAGACCTCTCCAACTGAAAATTAGTCTTTCACCGTATTTATTTTACTGACAGAGATCCAGAACCAGGAATTAAGACTGTTGTGGTCTTGTAAAGAGCTTGCTTCCTTTGCAATCAGAGCAAAACCACCATTATTTTCCACCAACGTGTTATCTGGATGGCATTTCACGTGCAGCTATTCCATGGGCACTGTGCAGGAACTGATTTCAGAGGTGGTCATTAGCCTGTTTGCAAGTGCTGCTTGGATAAGACGTTGCTGCTTTCTGCTTCTGGAAGTAATTTGATGGCTTTTACATTGAGAACTAGTAAGGTGCCTGGTGCTTGTACGTGTCCTAGTTTTATTCCTGTGTGTATGCTGCAGCACCAAGGCTGGTGGGTGGGATATGGCAATACATTATTTAATGCATCCTCCCAAAAGAAGAAGGGCAACTATATAAAAAAAATCACTCCTGCAGCACTGAGACCAATAGACTAGATGAAATGGAGGGACTAAAACCTACACTGTTCTAGTGAAATATCTGTTATTCCACTTTCTGTTCTCAAATTATCAGCTTACAGTCAATTTTTAAAACTGAAAAATTATTGCCCTTTCAATCATCTCTTTTTTCATTCTTCTCTTTTTTTTCTCAACAGCCTCTTGAGCTTACACGAAAAATGCTTCGAGATAAACAAAACAAGAAGAATTCAGGTCAGCCTGTTCCAGTGTTTCCATCCTGGGTGTATGACAGGCCTGCACTTATTGGCGATTTCTTAATTGGCACTGCTTTAAGTACTGACATAATGGTACCTATAGGTATGTAATACACAGTGAAAATTATGTTAACACAGTATGTTTTGTACTTGTTCAGAAGTGCCATTCAGATTCTGTCATAATTAAGAAATAAAGCAAAACTTGCCTCTCTGAAATCTGTGAAGAAGATCAGGATTCAAAAAAAACCAAACCAATATCCAGCCGGACAGAGTGTTACTCCCATGATAAATTCCAATTCCACTGTTAGTCCATAAGATCTAATCTGCTTTGAGTTTCCCAGTCCTTCTTCCACAAAATCCTACTGCAGGAGCAACCCATCTGCATTCTCAGCTGAAAAATGTGCAGTTGCACCTGTCAGGGGAGCATTCATCAATCCATGCAGCTCATTCTCCTCTCCAGTAAGGCCGTGACAACCTCCCTGATTTGTTCCTGGCCGGAGCAAAAGGGGACTGATCTCACTCTGTTGTATTGCAGCTTTAAGCAGAGCTTTGTATAGTTTGTGATTTGTAAATTAGATACAGGAAGGCCAGCATCTGTGCTAGAGGTTCATGTTTCTATTTCCCAAGAAGGTAGCAGCACCTGCATGAAGCTACAGCTTCTTCCTGGCATGGATTTGTGCCTTGTCTAAGGGGCACATGAAAGTAGTGATCACAAGTAGTTTCATTCTTGAGTGTTCCCCCGTTGTCAAATGATTTGTGTAGCTGCACAGGAGTTTTAAGCATGTCTGATGCTTGCATTTAAGGTCTGTGCTTTCCTTCCAGGCTTTTGAACCACATGACAGAGATTCTCAGTCATCTTTCAGTTAAATTTTTTTTTTTTTTTTTCCTAGGGATCAACAAATTCTGTAGTGCCCAGAAATCACTGTTAAGATCAGACACCTTTCAACAGTGTTGAGTGCTGCACCAGCACATGCAGTCCTACAGTGGAGAGGGATTGTTAGTTGGTTTTGTGAGATAAGGCTAGCTGTAGTGAGCATTGTAGCCATTCTGGTCCCCAGCCTTTTGATGTACTTTATTAAATTTCAGTTTGAGTCCCTTGCACTTCTTTGTAGCTGCTTTCTAGTTTGCTGCACCAGTCAGATACCTTATAGCTTGCAAATCACCTGCAGCTTTGGCTGGACTAGCATTTTGTTGTCTGTATTTTAACTTTATTCTTTGAATTTGAGTATTTCAGTGGAGAGGAGGTAGGAGATTTGTTTGCAAGGCTGGAACTCAGGTCCAGTGTACTTGAGCCCGTTTGGATGGAAAAGTCAACAGTGCAAGTGATGTTCTCTTGGCCACAGTTGATGGATGTATGGCTCTGTCTGCTTGATTTGCTTTGGGTTTAAATGAGCAAAGGCTTATGTTTTCCTGGACAGCAAGATTTAAGATTTTGGAGTTGACTGTAGCTCAGTTCTATTTCTCTGTATCCTGGTTCAGATGTGTATGATCTTCCTTTGTTCTCCTTGAATGGTAGTATGTCATCCTTTTAGACTTCAGGTGCTAGATTGTGAATGCTAGGTTGTGATCAGGAGGTACTGCAGCATGTTCTGATTATGTGTTTTTTTGTTTTTTTTTCTGTTGTCTCTTTGAAAACAGGTACTCTGCCTTTAGCATCCCAAGAATCCATGATTGTGGAAGACTTGCTATATGTTTTGATTGGTGTGGATGGAAGATACATCACAGCACAGCCTCTTGTTGGCAGGCAGAACCGAGCATTTTCAGTTGATCCAAACTTGGACTTGTCCATCAAAGAGCTGGTGACCAGGATTCTTCCTGTAGCAGCAAGTTACTCTGCTGTCACCAGGTACAAAGTTGGCATTTCCTCCCAGTGGAGGATATTTAGCTTCCAGCATCAAGCTGCAGAATATGAAATCTGTCATTTTGCAGATGATGACTTCCAAGCTAAATTTAAACCTATAGGGATATAAAATGAAGAGTGACAATTTATTTGAAATGTTTTTGGCTACATATGTTTTTGCTGGTATTCTCCTATGTGGTGCCACTTCACATTTTCCTTCACCTTGCCTTTGCTTTGTCCAACCTCTGACTTGGTACATTCAGGCAAAGTTAAAATGTGTCTGCTTATTGTGACTTGTCTTTTCCCATTTTGCTATGGTTTTCTCCCTCCTTTTTGCTTTTTGTTCTCCTCTGGGCATCCAGGACTAAGACAACCCTTGTGTGCAGGAAAGCCTACAGCTTCCTAGTTTCTGGTGGCTAAGTAATTGCTGAAAGGTCTTAGTGCAAGGTACATTACATCATGTAATATACTAACATTAACAGCAGAAGTTTGTAATATGGATGCTGCGTTTGATTTGATGCCTCCGGAAGATCAGCAAAGAGGAAGAAGCACTTTTAGGAAGGGATTTGTCCAGTCTCTTTTACCTGACTGATTCTAGATGATATGGCTTGCATTCAGAAGCCTCTGCCCACTAAATAAGATGCCTAGAGCCAGCAAAGTCTGATCAGGTGGCATATAGTTGGAAGCTAGTAGCAATGCTCTCCTCAGTGTTTGGTTCCATGATATTGCATCCTTTTGAGAGCTTCTCCTGTTCTCTAGTCCTAATCCTAAGATTGTGTAAAGGCAATTACTTTGAAAATACTAGCAAATGCTTTTTTTTTTTTTAATAGTGAATTTGCAAGTAATCCTAGATCCCCTGGAATTTAAGGGGAAATGTTTTCTCACAGCTTTCTATATTAAGAAGTGTGGTGGTGAGAAATAGACAGGGGGCAGAGAGCAAATGTGGAACCTAAAACTCCAGCTGGCAACTGATTTGTTTTCCAATTCAGTGTCTTCTCTTGTGCTTCTGTAGTGTCCTGAAGTTAAAATTCCTGAAAAGGTTGGAAATTACCTTGCCTAAAAGAGATTCCATTTCGCATTTTACAGGTTTATAGAGGAGAAGTTTTCCTTTGAGTATGGACAGGTAAATCATGCTCTGGCTGCTGCTATGAGGACATTGATCAAGGAATACATGATACTAATTACTCAGCTGGAACATCTTCAGAGACAGGGACTTCTCTCACTGCAGAAGCTCTGGTTTTATATCCAGCCCACAATGAGGACCCTAGAGATTCTTTCTTCACTTGGTAAGTTTGAAAAATACAGTCATTATGTTTAGACAGGTACATGACAGTGGCTTCTGAAAACTAGACAAATGAACAATACTGATGGGTTACGTGTCATTCTAACTTTGTTATATCAAATAAGAAGGACCAAGAGGAGGATTGTGCTTGTCAGACCTCTGCCATTTTTGAGAGCGGTAGGTTCTCTGAATCATGTCCAGTGTTGTTATACCTCAGAATAAAAGTATTGTGCTGTGTGAAGAGGGACAGTAGAACCCATCTGAGGGTGTATGTGGCATGCACGTCCCACAGGAGTGCCCCCTGTCAGATAACCACTCATACAGGAGTGGAGTGGATTGCAGTCCATTCATAAATACCATTTTAATACACTTCCTTGTATTGTTTCCTCAGTAGTTTTTTTTTATTTTTATTTTTTAAATTAAACTCTTTGACATGAGAATACTCTGCATTTATCTCTACTCAGCCCAGAAACTTTACCTGGATGCAAAAATCTGTTCTATGTAGAATCTGGAAGTGGATGGTCCACCTTGGTATTTATGTTTCCTGAAATATTCACTTTTTTGGAACACTGCAGTTAGCCATGTACTTCAAGTTTTACTTCAGTCCCAAGCTCATGACACTAAGTCCAGGTGTTTCAAGTGGTATGTGCGGAGAACAGATGTGATCTGGAGATAAAAGATTTCTCAAGCAAGTCATTGAGGTGTGGGATTGTTTCATTAGCATCTTGGGGAAAAAAAAAAAGTCTGTGTATGGTGTAGAAGCCACCAGATAGCTTATGTCTACCTGAGTTCAATTATCCTTGATGCGTGTATCTAAATGAAGAGTCTTGTGTGTCTTACATCTGTATTTTTTAATTTCAGCCACTTCTGTGGATAAAGGTGAGTGTATGGGAGGGTCAACCCTGAGCTTACTCCACGATAAGACTTTCAACTACACTGGAGACAGCCAGGCCCAAGAGCTGTGTCTGTATCTAACCAAGGCAGCCAGTGTGCCCTATTTTGAAATTCTGGAAAAGTGGATATATCGAGGCATCATTAATGACCCATACAGGTAAAGAACAGTTACAGAATGAAAACAAAATGAGGAAATACCTTCCCTTTGTGTTCCCCTCTCACATCTGCATACTTTTCAGCAAAGGGATGAGCTCTGTTTTCATAGGATCCTGTTCTCATAACTCACTGAATTGATGTTCCTGTAGTTCACTAGTATGATGATCTGATTCAAACTAACAATGCCCACAGAAGTTTCTTGCCATTTAAAGAATCATTTAAAGCATTTTCTGCGTTTATGCAACATTCCTGTTGTCCGCATTTTCAGAATAGGATACAAAATGAAGTTAAAATAGCATAATAGAATGCCTATCTGATGGTGAGAAAGCAAAGGCCAGTTTCCTTTCCTGTACACTGATAGCCAAATAACACTTAGACTTGATTTCTGGGCCCTATAAAATTCTGTTTCTGTTGTAATTGATTGTGGATTAGCACAAACACACCAAAAATGCAGTTTGTCGTAGTACAAACTAATTTCAGTTTTTGATTGGAATATATCTTCATGAGACCTTACTTCTGATGCATCATATTCCCATTGACCATATTAACGTGTCAAAAAAGTAATCCCCATTGTACCACTTCCTGCTTCTAAACGTCTGCTTTAACTGTCCAGTGAGTTCATGGTGGAGGAGCATGAGTTGCAGAAGGAGAAGATTCAGGAGGACTATAATGACAAGTACTGGGATCAGAGATACACTGTTGTTCAGCAGCAGATTCCCTCTTTCTTGCAGAAAATGGCTGACAAAATACTAAGCACAGGTAGGTAAAGATATGTTTCTGATTTAAGAGGAGTCTGAGCTGATAGTCACCGTTCTTTTTGTAACAATGAATTGAACTTTGTCATGCTTTGACAGTTCATGAGGTCATCCAGCTACAGCTTCTCAGAGAAATAGAAAAATTAAAAGCAACTTCAAATGATATACATGAAAAAGAAAATGTGAGGAGTCCAGAAGTTAGAGGAACTTTGTCTTTCTGCTCTGGTACATCTGTACCGTTTTGTCACAGCTAGATAGATGGAGCTAGATGTCTGAGGTTTGAACCTTTGAGTCTTCATTTGGGCACTTGAAGGCAGTGTGCCACCTGGTGGTTATCGTTGCTCCCTGCTGCAAGTACAGACTCCTCAAAAGCTGTTTCTGAAGTGCAACGCCAGGTTTTCAAAGTTTCTGGCTATCTACAAAGGTGTTTTACCACCACTGGGAAACAGAAAACACTTCTAAATCACTCCTAAATCACTTATTAGTAGCCTAGTTTAAATTCTGTATCATCTTCTGAATGGCATCTAAGTCCTTTCCAGTTTTAGGTAGAACTTAATATAAAACTTCACAATATGCCTTCTGTTTGTATATTCCATTTGGTAACAGTGATTTGGAGGCTTCTCTCTTGGCAACACATATAGTTGGCACAAATGTGTGCTGCTGTTTCCTTTTCAGGAAAATACCTGAATGTTGTGCGAGAATGTGGACGTGACATCACCTGCCCTGTGGCTAAAGAGGTCATCTACACTTTGAAAGAGCGAGCATATGTAGAACAAATAGAAAAAGCATATAACTATGCTAGCAAAGTTCTTCTGGATTTCCTAATGGAGGAGAAAGAGCTTGTGGCTCACCTAAGGTTTGATTTATTTTATTAAATGTATGTTAAATTGATTGATTCTGATTGCGAATGTCAGATTTTAAAGTTAGCTTTCTTTTCCGGGGACAGTCACTCGGTTTCTGTTAGAAATGTTGATCTGAAAAAAAATGAAAAAAGAATCGTTATCTCCTGAACTAAAAAATAATAATAATAAAAAAAAGAAACATAAAATCATAGGATGCTGTATGGGAGAGACCTTTAGCGGTTTCTCATCCAACTTCCTACTGGAAGGCTACCACCAAAACTAAGTCTTGGCTAAACTGGCCACTAGACTTTGTCTGACTTTGTCTGACTCAGTCTTGAAATCCTCTGCAACCACAGTGGTTTAAGGCTGTGCTAGTCCTATTTTGCTCTAAAAATGGCTGTGATAATGTATGGTCTCTGGCAAGATGTGGACTTCATTCTCCAGCTTTCCTGGGAGCTATTTCCAATCCCATTGCAGTTGGGTCTCTCTGAGACCTGGTGAAAATTGTAGTTGGTGCATCATACTGTAGCAAAAGTCAACACAAGCACATGGACTGCTTCAGAAGTCAGCACAGATACTTGGACAAGGGAGTCCATGATTCTTCTTTGAGATGGCAGCTGCCTCTTGGATGGATCTGGACTCTGGAAGTTGGGTTGTCATCCAGGATAGCAGTGTAATCCATTGCCTAGCAGTGCAGCACATACCTTTATTCTCAAGGTATGTTTTTATGAGAGCAAAAGAACAACTGCACAAAAATCCTGAGGGAGGAGATTGGAAGGAGGGGAGCACGTGTTTCAAAAAAAGCAAAAACAAAAAAAGCTTCCAGTTAGGTTATTTTTGTCTGTTAAAAAAGCAAGTTAAAAAACATGTTTTTTGAAAACATGATCACTGATCTTCATTTTCTTGAGCAGATCTATAAAACATTATTTCCTGATGGATCAAGGGGACTTTTTTGTTCACTTCATGGATCTCACAGAAGAGGAACTTAAGAAACCTGTAGATGATATCATAACTACTAGGCTAGAAGCATTGCTTGAGTTGGCCTTGCGAATGAGCACAGCCAACACAGATCCTTTTAAGGATGATTTAAAGGTAAGAAAGGGTGTGAGCGGAAGGCTTGCCGTGCACTGAGAAAATTCCTGTTCCAGTGAGAAACTGATGAAAATGCAGTGGAAGAAAGAAGAATTGATAGCTATATTAGTGTAGACCTTCTCTGGGTTAAGTCTGTTTATTTCATTGATATTAGCAATGGGGAGCTCTGATCGTGTGCAAGGGGCTGCATTTTCTTGTTGATGTCTGAGCACAGAGGAAGTGCTTTTGAGTGGCATCAGGATGAGATGAAAGCAGTGATGTATCTCTCACACATATTCTCAGCTTGGATGCCGATTTTGGGGTACAAGAAAATCCTTGGTTATAAGTTCTGACTATTAATGATTGTTGCAACTTAGTTGAAAGCCTTTACAAATGTGAACCAGCACACAAGTTGTGCATGGGGAGATTGAGATGACTTTACGAACAGCATAACAGCACTGCTCTGCTGTCTGCTGCGACCCCGTTCAGACGGTGCCGCTCCTCATTGCTCCCTAGGTTGATCTAATGACTTGAGAGTTACTGATAATGTGCAGTTCTTCTGCCACTTGACTGTTGCTACATGGTAGTTATGAGCACCCTGTGGCTTTATTGTTTTCCTGCTCTTTATAGATTGACTTGATGCCCCATGACCTCATTACGCAGCTTTTAAGAGTACTGGCCATAGAAACGAAACAGGAAAAGGCCATTATTGGTGCAGATCCCACAGAGCTCACTCTCAGTGGCCTGGAAGCATTTTCCTTTGACTACATTGTTAAGTGGCCTCTATCTCTGATTATAAACAGGTAAAGTACCCACCCGCAGAAAGAAAAAAAAAAAAGGCAGAAGCTTTTGTGCAGCTTTAAAACACATTTCCAAATGGCAAAATGCTGCAAAGCATTTTATGTCTTTAAAGTGATACTGAAAGTTGTCAGCAAGCAGAAAATGCTTTAGGGTTATTGACTTCCACTTGCTCCACTGGTAGACTAGGGCTTGTCTTCTCAGTACAGACATTCCAGATCACGCTTAAGATATGCATGGAAAGTTGATTTTACATGATAGAAAGACATAGATGGAGGGACACTTTGTGAGCCCAGTCTCTGTTTTTCTTGTGACCAGTCAACCAGCTTTTGTCTATGTCTTTTTGAAGAATCTCTGAGAAGGTTTTTTATTTGAAAGTGAGTTCTCATTTAAGAGTTTCCATGTTTGCAATCAGACATTTCTCAAATGTGAAAGGGCAGAAAAAAACTTTCTGGTAACCGTGGTTGCAAGGTTGATGGATTGTACTGGCTGCTGCTAGAATTACTGTAGCAGGCCATTTTGCATTAAATTGAGTTAGGATAAATAGAATGCTTTATTTTTCTGTAGTGACTTGCTTCTCTACAGAAACAGGGTACTGGTAGACTGTGAGCCAGGGAAATGGGACAGGCAGTGTTAGGTGAGAAAGTGACATGTTGATTGCTAAATGCCAGCAGTATCCCCTCACTTCCTCACAGTGGAACTTTTGTGATGACACAGTGTATCTGAAATTGTGTTTCTTTCTTTCAAAATGGGTGTATTAATTTTGATGGTAACTATGGAATTGGAAATACTAAGTGGTAAAGTTTAACAAACTGTATTGGCTGGAGCTCTGTAGACACCTACACTGAAGTGTCTTGAGCACAGACCTGCATCCAGTCCCCAAGGCTATAAATAAGCACCCCCATCTGCTTCTGACAGTGCATTGCAGGCAGGGTAATGCTGCCTGTAGCTTGGTTGCAGTTTTTCTTAATCTTTTTGGAGAATCCTGGTGAACTTTTTTGGCAGTCATAGCAGCCTTGGTGCAGCAGGGCCACAACTGCAGGCTTTCAGACCTCTGTCCCAGCATGTGAGTGATCTTTCTGCAGGTTGCTCGACGGGATCAGAAAAGGAGTCTGGTGAAGATAAGTAAAAGAGCTTTTTTTTTTTTTTCATCTGTTAGAATTGTTTCAGTGAAGATCTGTGTATGTCTGAAGGTGTGAGGAGCATATTGTGTTAGGACTCTTTGCCTCAAAGCAGCCTCAGCCTTCACAGCTTAGCCTGTGAACCAGAAAAGAGCTTAATCTGAGTGGTTTTCTCCTTTCTTTCCAGGAAAGCATTGACGAGATACCAGATGCTTTTCAGACACATGTTCTATTGCAAACATGTGGAAAGGCAGTTGTGCAACGTTTGGATCAGCAATAAGACAGCCAAGCAGTTCTCCCTACATTCAGCTAAGTGGTATGGCTTCTTTTCCTGCTGAGGCTGAGGTTTTCCTTCTTCCCAGTTATATGCATTGTGTCATGAATCAGATGATTTTGATATGGAACAGATCATTGCAAATTTCTGACAGGCAGAGGGAGGTCAGACATAACATTTTAGGATTCAGTAGGAAGTGTCTGCTCAGTAATCTGTGGGCTGCTTGACTTGTTCCTCTTTGGTCGCTCAGAATTTGGAAAAGGAATCATAGGAACACAAAGTGTCCTGAGTTGGAAAAAACTCACAAGGATCTTTGAGTCCCACTCTCAGCTCCACACAGGACCACTCAAAGTCCAAACCGTATATCTGAGAACGCTCCTTGAGCTCTGGCAGCTTGGGGCTGTGGCCTCTGTCTGGAAGAGCTTGTTCCGTGCCCACTACCCTCAGTCTCACTGGAGCACAGGACAGGCCTGTGGCACTGCAAGGAAATTCCTTCTGTCTTGTCAGTGGTACTTGCTTCTTACAAGGTACCTTCAGCTACCTTGGCACTGACCTCAACCAGAGTGTGCTCTTGTTCTCTTGACAGCACAGAAGGATCAGTGGAAGAGACCTAGGGGTATTTGTAGTGCAAGCCCCTGCTCACAGAATGACTGTCGCCAGTGGACAGGGCACCTGAGGCTGAAACCAAGATGGGGTTGTCCCCACCTCTCTGATGGCTTGTCCCAGTTTGTTGAAGGCAATTCTTTGTTTGGTATCACAACCTGAAACCTTGACAGGAGTTCTATATAATTCCACCATTCTAATTTTAAAGTAAAGTTGCATTAAATATCTTAGATAGCAGGTGACTTTTTTAAATCCAGGGACCCCTGAACATACCAATGCAATGCATAACTTTCAGACTGCAACAGTGAATTTGCTAGGACAGAAATAGTCAGCTCTGCTTCGCTTGGCTGTACAAGCTTGGTTCTCTGTGGCATTTGCTAGCATGAAGTTGTGTGGGTGTGATTTCTCCTCTAGGTTTGCTGGTGCTTTCACACTGCGGCAGCGGATGCTGAATTTTGTACAGAATATCCAGTATTACATGATGTTTGAAGTGATGGAGCCAACATGGCACATTCTCGAGAAGAACTTGAAACTGGTGAGTGTGTGGTGCTTGAGAGAAGTTAGAACAGAAGGCTTATATTACCAAATGTAATGTAGGGAAAAGATGCCTTGTTTCAGTTACCGTTAAATGTTTTGTTGGATGAACCGTTGTTCTTACCACACTACAAACAGTGCTGCTCTTCTGCATAACCTTTCTGCTTTGTTAGTCATGCATCCCTTTCCTCTGCTGAACTCTCCTGTCTGTGCCCAAGTTCCATGCTCTCTTCATCCTGTTATGGAAAGGTAGCGTTCTGCTGAACACCACTGCACATAGAGAGGAAAAAACTGTGGATAAGGAAGAAGGATGTGAGGTGCAAAGATCGCAAGGCAGGTCCAGACATCTTTCTTTGATTCCTTGGCTGACTTACATCTCTCTTTCTCTTCTTGGAACTGACAAAGATTAGGCCTTTGAGGCAGGAAAAGGCCTTTGCACTTTATTTTTTATGTTAGGACTATTTGCTATAAAAAACGGTGTTTCCTCTTCAGATGGTTGTTCTACTGGTCTGCTTCCACTGTACTAGGCAAGACTGGAGAACTTTTCCACCCCTGTGATGTCTGGGAGAGGCTAAGCTCATTTCCTGCTGTTTTTTTTATGCCTGACAAGGCAAAATATTCTGGGCAAAATATGCCTGACCTCTCCTTTCATAGAGGTGTAATGTTCTGGGCTAAGAGATTTTCTAAGTGTGTAACACAGTATTGCTGGTTCATTAGTCAAAATAAAGTCAGTGACTTCTCCAGAAGTTAACTCTTTGCCCTAGCACAAGCTCCAGGTAACAGTTTTTATCTCCTGATGGGCATGTGAGATATCTTTATCACCTCAAGGAGAAGCACATTCCCAGTGAGTGTCCTACCTCCCTGTTTTAAGCCAAGAATGAGAAGTTTCCAGAAGAATAGGAGCTGACATTCCAGAACAGTCTGTTAAAGAAGCCCACAGACCTTCTGAAATGTGATGTAATCCATTCAGATTAGAAGGTTCCAGACAACAGAGGAAAAAATCAGTCACTAGAAGACCAAAGACTCATCTCTCTTGGGTAAATGCATCTGTCCTTTCACTTTTTACCTGACTGGAGTAGACGTCTGGACTTCTGAGTTATCAGTTGACAGGTGAAATTCATGAGGCAAATGAAGGATGATGCTTGTTTACTGGCAAGTCTAGTGAAAGCTACAGCAACACTGCAGATACCTTGCCATCAGCTTGGCCCAGCCTACAGCTTTGTTGTTCATCAGGAACACATGCCGCAGAGCATTAGCTGAAATTGCCTGGCTGTGGCTGGCTTCTAGCACACAAACAGCCTCTTTGGACAAGACTTTGTGGGAGGAAAAAGTTAAAGAGCAAAAGAGGATGGCATCTTAAGTTACTTCGGTACTGTTTTTGGAAACAAGGGAAGAGACATAGGCTGCCTGCACTGTGTTACATAGCAAATGGCTCCACTGGGTTCTGCGTGGTCATGGTACGTGATGATTTAGGCTTTGATTCTGATGGAAGTTGAGCAGATACATTGGCTAGTGCTCTGGTGTCCTGGTTTGCTTTTTCATTAATGTACTGTGCTCCAACAGGCTTCTAATATTGATGATGTTCTGAGCCACCACACAAGCTTCCTGGACAACTGCCTGAAGGACTGCATGCTGACCAACACTGAGCTGCTGAAGATCTTCTCCAAACTGATGTCTGTCTGTGTCATGTTCACAAACTGCATGCAGGTGTATACAGTCTCCCCATTTTTATCATGCCAGCAGCTCTGTTTATTATGCCTGATAAGGGGGTATCTGGGCAAAATGTGCCTGACCTCTCGTTTCATAGAGATAAAATGTTCTGAGCTAAAGATTTTTCTCTCTTTTAACATGATCTGTCTCTTGCTCTCAATATACTTGGATGAGCTTCTTTTCCCACCCACCAACAGGCTTTATGAGCTCAAACTTTCCTCCTCGTGGTTTCTATGGCTGTTCCTCCCACAAGATTCTATGCACTCTTCTTTTTCAGTGTTGGAATCAGGTTTCTGTGAACCCGATTGCCTCTCTTCATCCGTTCTTGCAGCAGAGTTTGAGGTGAAAGCTGTAGGGTCGGCTAGGTTTTTGTTCCTGCAAAGACCAGCTGAGGACTAACCATGAAGACTGATCTCCTTAGCCAGTGTATCAAGGAGCCCATTTTAAAAACAAAACAAAACCAGACGCCTTCCTTTGGGCATATTAATGCTGTAAATTTAATCTCAGAGTTAGCTTTTGTGGGGATTAACTAGCTTCAGGGCTAGGAGGGTTGCATCAATCTCATGCATTGCTGTTGTGGAAGAGAGAGGTTTTAACCATGTCCCCAACCCTCTGTCCTTTCCAGAGGTTTACCCAAAGCATGAAGCTGGATAGTGAGATGGACCGGCTCACCCTGGAACATGGCACGATGCTGGGCCCACCAACAGAGGAAGAGCGTGCTGAAGAGACTGCCAAGAAGAAGCTGACTAACAAGGTGGGGCACTGGATGTACTGATGGGCTCCCTAAGTGCTGCCTGAGGCTGCAGCTTGATTGGGGTGGCTCTCCTGCCTCCTACAGGTAGACGTTTCAGGTTTCCTGCACACCTCTGGCCCTGAAAGCAGAATCTTTGTAAGAATGTTGGGCATTTCTGAGGATACAGTGGAGTGCTCTCGAGTCTTCTTTGAGGACCCTGTCTCCCACAGCTGTCGCTGCAATTGTTTTTCAGTTCTTAGCTGTATTTTCAGCTGTGTGCATGAAGGTGAATGAGCCAGTGAGCTGTAGAGTCTGACAGCCCTTCTCTTTTGTGTATGAGATATTTGCTTTGTCTATGGTTTTCCCTGTATAGACACACACTTACTAAGCTATTTGTTATGCTCTGCATATATATTTGAGGATTATTCTACTGGGGTCTGCCTATTCTGGTGTCCTCCCAGATGGGCAAGGCAAGGTTTTTAACCCCTGAGGATCTTATAGGTGTTTTGAAAATGTTACTTCAGTGCCTGAGTTACCACTAAGTTTTATGGCAGTATTTTTTACCAGGTTTTGAAAAACAGATGGGATAGTTGCATCTCCTTGATAAACACCTTTGTCTTGGTAGCTTTTAGCAGAGCATGCTGACAATCTCCATCTGACATCTGGCTTTGAAGCAACTATCAGCAAGTTTGATACTAATTTCTCAACGCATCTGCTGGATCTGTTGGACCGGCTGAGTGTTTACAGCACCAATGACTGTGAGCACAGCATGCTTAACATCATCTACAGGTGAGCCAGAAGTTTTCTCTCAGTAGCTTCCCATCCTGTGGTGCTCAGGTTCAGCCCAGGAGCAGCGGTTGGTATTTTATAGCTCTGTGTATCTGCCTCATGAGAGGAAAGACTGAAATTGGAAGAAATGTCACTTTGTGTTTCAGGCCATGCCTTTAAAAATAGTCTTTTGAATTTTGTAAAATTTTTCTGTTCTAATGCAAGTGTTAGTTCACATTGCTTTGTGAAGTATTTCGGCAGGAGATCGGGCTTTTGGATGTCACTGCAGGCAGTACAGGGCATGGCCAACATAGTGCTGAGGGCCATGTTGCCTGCTCTTTTCATAGAAGGGCATCAAGTCTCATCAGGAACATGTAGAGGTCCTTCTGTTGGTGGCATCACCCAGCTCAGTCCCAGGCTGGAGCTGGTTCTCACTATGCTCAGAAATGCAGAACAGTATCGAGTCCCTGACCATCCTTTCCACAAGGGAACAGAAGAAGTCTTGCAGCCTTCCATCACATTGTATCATGTCATGCCAGAGATTACACCAGTGCCTTTTCTGGCAGTAGCTCAGGTGTCCTCCCACCAACACCGTTCCTTAACTGAGCATGAGGTTCACCTTTTTTGTCATTGACTGTCCACCTCTCTTTAAACTGTTTATGGTTCCATAGGGTGGTGGTAGCTCTCCCTTGTGATGCTGCACCATGGAGACTGGTGTTGCATCCCATTTGATGCCACATCCCTGTTGCTGTGGTTGGGAGTTGACCCGTGGAGAAGCTGTGCACGCAGTGCTCCCAAATACTGCAAACTTGTTCTTCACGAGTTCTTCCTGCTTCTGAAGACAAAGGAAGTACAGTGATTCAGCAGGATGTAATAAAGAAATGCTTCTGTTGTCTGTTTGCACAAAGGATGGTGACCTAAGACTGCATCAGGCTGTTCAGAGCAGGGTCTGAGGCCTCTGCCCCCAGGCACGTCCACATCTGTAGAAGGGCTGCAGAGGAAATACTCTGTCTTTTTGCTGCCAGGACATGCATCACTATTATGTCTCCCAGTCAGGACCACGCAAATCTTCACTGAGGTGTTGGGCACAGATGGACCTTGAGTTACAAAGCAGGTGCCCCCATTTCATCATCTGAAATACTGTGTGTTAGCAGGACACGCAGCAGAATGTGTCCTTCCATTTCCAGGGGCTGCTCAGTAGTGTTTTAAGAAGCAGAAGCACCAAGGTGAATGGCCAGACATGACATTTAGCTCTCATTCAGTCTGTAGGAATTATTGGATCCAGTCCTGGACACTATAGCAACAGGAACTCAGGAACCAGAACAAAGACTGCCATCTAAAATAACATACTTGAGAGAGAGAGAATAGACTGTAGGATTTGCTGGTCTTCTCTTACAAACTGTAACCACAGATCTTCAGCATGCTGAGTGTGCTCAGGTGTCTTTTCTTCATCAGCAGTGCTGACAAGAGAGCTCGTGGCTGCAGAAAGTGCCCACAGTCACTGCCCAGTTGGGAAAAGAGGCAGCATCAGAGCAGAGGGGTCTGTCACGTGGATGACTTTGAATCCAAATGCTCTAAAATCTTCACTCATTAAGTGCTGCTAGCACTCTTCAGATATCCTTTCACAAATTGGGAGGCAACAGCAAGGCTGAGTTTGGAGGAGGACCGTTGGGATGTATAGGAGGATGGGGAAAACAGCAAATGTGTGCTCCAGCCACAGAATGAGATACTGAGTGCAAGGTGGGTTTGGGAAGCACCTTTGGAGTTATCATAGATAATTTAATCCTAAAAACAGAGTTGGAAAGGAACAGGATGTAAATGAGTCCCAACTGTGTAAGCCCTTAAGTTGGAATCAAAATTCAGTCAATAATCCTGCCTCAGTGTCATGTATCCTTTGGATAACATTTAAAGGACAAAAGATGTAAACTGCTCAGCCAGGAGAAAGCAGGTGATAAATTTCATCTGTCGAGGGTGTTTTCCCCAGTCACAAAAAATATCTAGAAACAATTTGTTGCCATTTCTGTAAGATTGTTAAGCAACACGAAACTCAAATATTGTGCCTATTCCTTAAGTATTTGAACACATTACTGGACAAATAGGAGAGTAATTTCTGTGTGGTTTGCTGGCTGCTGGCCTGTCGCTTGCTGCTGCTAGGGTGCATGTTTCTCCTAGGATCACAGAGTGGCTCGGGTTGGAAGGGACCTCAAAAATCATCTGCTTCTACTCCTCCTGCTCTGGGAAGGGTTGTCAGGCTCTGGTTCAGGCTGCACAGGGCCCCATCCAGCCTGGCCTTAAAGGTGCCAGGGATGGGGCATCCTCAGCTTCTCTGGGTAGCCTGTGCCAGGGCCTCACTGCTCTCTGAGTGAAGAATTTCTTCCTAACCTAAACCTCCCCTCTTTCAGTGTAAAAATTCCCCTTTGTCCTATCATTATCTGCCGGCTTGTAAACCCCCTTCAAGTACTGGAAGAAATATTCTCAGTTTCGTGGTTTCACAATGCAGAGATGTGTCTGGGGAAGGGCACAGCAGAGTGGGACCGGGTGGTTCTGTGCCACTCGAAGCACTGCCTGTGTTAACGAAGGAGACAGGCTGATGCTCTCGGTGGTGCCGCGGAGGCATGCTGACCCAGTCGGGGCCGTGGGGCAAGCAGGCCGACTCCTTCCTGTGCTTTGTCTCACAGGTTGGACTTCAACGGGTTCTACACGGAGCGCCTGGAGCACATGTCCGCAGAGCGGAGCCAGAGGGCAGCACCGCCGCCTGCCTGCACCGCCGCGCCTGCTCCGCGACGGCAGTGCCTGCAGGGAGCGAGGGAGCTGGAAACAGAGCGCAGGGAGACGGGGGGGACACTGGGTCCCCTGGAATGAATGTGATGGATCTGGTCTTTTGAGATGCTCTTGTGAAGTGGGTTTCTTTTTGTTATTTACACCATTGTTGAATGGCGTCTTTGTGTGCTGTAAAATAAAAACTGAGGAAGAAAATAAATTAGAGCTGTCCTGTTGGTGCATGGTATGTGCAGTTGTTAGGTGACCAGAGCATGGTCTGGCCTAGTGGGAGCCCGGCGGGGACTGCTGGTGGGGGGCAGTCTGATCTCTGCTCAGCCCAATGGCTGTTCTGCTCCAGCAGCAGCTTTGAAGCTCCATGGGTTCCTGTTGAATCTGAGTGCCTTTGCTCCTCGAACACCCAGCGAGGTTTTGTGTGTTCTCATTTACACACACGTCTTTATGTCAAAAGGTGCTGTCCTGCCTCCAGTGTCCCCAGCACGAGGCACACCAACACAACATCAGCTGCCCCAGAACTGTGCTCCCCAAGCAGGCATTTGCTCAGCTGAACAGCAGCCTTTCAGATGCAGGTGTGGGACAGAACAGCACAGGGATCCCCTTTCCAATTCTCCCAGGGCCAATCTATGACTCCCCATGATGTCCCAGAACTCCCATGCCTGCAGCCAGGCTCTGTCCCCTGCTCTTCTTGCTGCACAGCCCAAGGTCAGCACAGCTGCTTCCAAAAATGGGATCCTGCTCAGATTTGGCATTTTCCAATCCCTGTTTGGGACTGAAAAATCACAAATTGAAGCCTTCACAACATCCTCATTTCCTGACTGGTCTTGACCCTGGAACACACACAACAAAGGCATCAAAAGGCTTGCACTATCTCTGCAGATAAGGAGGAAGCAGCTCCCGGACCCCGAAGGGGGCCCTGCCTGAGGTTTGGCACCTTAGGGCACAACAGGAGCAGTGGAAGAGATCTGGGTGCATTCTCTGCCATCTGTCGACGGTGATGCCTGCGTCCTCGGGTGCTGAGCTCTGTGCATCCCACCCCATCGCCCCAGAATCAAGGTCTCCCCCGCCCCCCCCAGTACCTTCTGGCCACCTTCAATGCCCTGTAGAGCCTCACAGTGACCCGGGACAGGCCCTGGTACTTCGAGGACAACCCCCGGTGACATCACGACCTCCGGTACACGAAGGACACCCCTCAGTCCTTCTAGACGACCCACGCGGCCCACATCCCCCTCAGACGCCCCGAGACCCCGAGACCCCTCTGTCCCCGCTCCGCCCCGCACGCCCCCCCGCC
>VXAB01013996.1:307-15893 GCA_013399175.1 Odontophorus gujanensis
ATGAGCGACGGGCGGCCTGCCCACTGGGCTTCAAGAACCGCCGCGCGAGTGGGCAATCGCCAGCCAATCCGCGGGGAGGGGGCGGGGCCAGACCCGCGAGGCCGGCTGAGGTCAGGCCCTGCCCGCGGGGCGGGGCCGCGCCGCCGCCCTTATCCGCCCGCGCAGCGCGGCCTGGGGCCCGCGGTAGGGCCGGCCGCCCCCGGCTCCCCGCCCTGGCCCGGCGGCGGGCCCCGGTGAGTCATCCCGCTTCCTCCCGCGATGTAGGTCGGGGTGCGCGGGCAGTGCCGGGCCACGCCTCCGGGCTTAACCCCTCCGCGGCGCAGGTGAGGGCCGCCCGAGCTCCGCCGCCGGAAGGGCCGCGTTCCTCCGCCCCGAGCGGCTCCGCCTCAGCGGCTCCGCGCCCTTTGGCCGTTTTCCCCCCTCGTTGCAGGTTCGCGGTTAACGCCGTGCTCGGTATCTTTTTGAAGGCCGATGGCGGCGGTTGTGATCGATGCTGTTCCGTCCGCTGCACGGCGGCTCCCGGCTTCAGCTGAGGCCGTCGGGGACTTCAGGGTAAGTGCGGAGGGTGAGGTCCTCCCGAGGAACGCTTTGATCTCACGGTTCAGCCCTCTGCGTCAGCAGCAGCAGGAGAGCTGCTCGGTACCTGGCAGCGGGGAGAGGCTGAGCCCGGGCATCTCCATCGGTGACTCCTGGGCTGAAGGTGTTGTGAATGGAGCGATGTGTTGGTACAGAACCTCCTCGGCTTTTGTGGTGAAGCATAAAGTGCAGCGGAGCGGCTCAGGTGGTGTTTTGGGAGGAGACGGAGCACCACAAGTTGTAAAATCGTGTTTCTTCAGAGTGGCACTGCAGGACGGATCGGTGGAGTGTCTCTCTTCCTTCTGAATGTCATGTTGAAATGTAAGAATCCCCTCCTGAACCGTTCCTGCTCTGGGGTAAAGAGACAGAACGTGCTCTTCCCTTAAACCAGATCCCATTTGGGAAGATGAACGTGGTCTCCTTCCCGAGCGAGCAACTGCAGTGAAAAAACACTTCTGCCTTTAGACCATATTAAGAACTAACGCAGCCAGCTGTTGGAGCAACCTGCAGAAGCCTTGTTTGAACCCTGCCAGCTTCCAGCAGCCCCTGCAGCGAGTTCCTCGCCTCCTCAGCCTTCCCTGGTCCTGCTGCAGCGTGCAGAGCTGAGCAGTCAGGTTCCCCGACAGGAATTTCCAGTTCTCCTTCCAGGGCAGCAGCCGTGGTGCAGCGGGGCAGGCAGAGCTGTGAGGCAGCCCCTGTCCCTGCGGGGCGATGGGATGGGCCCTCTGTGGGCAGGAGGAATTAGTGTTCCACGAACTGCTAGAAGAAGTACAACTGAACTTTATTTAAAAATTCTTCTATAGAAAAACGAGAGGAAACGAAGGCAGAAATGAACGGCCCCGGCTCCGTCTCGCTACAGGAGTTACTGTACAGCTTCAGAAAGGAGCACTGGCAGAAGGTACACATCCTGCTACTTATGGAGAGCTACAGACACTTAACAATACGTTGTACAAACCTGATGTAACATTTCAGGGTTCACTGCAGGAAACAGTTAAATACACTCACTAAGACAGACAGTAGAAGAGCACAGACTGGTGTTATTTCATCCCAAATCCTCCCCGTTCCAGGCAGCCTGAGCTGGCTGCACGTCCCCTCACTCCGTTCCGAAACCACTGCATCCCAAAGGAGAGGGATGAGTGGGGTGGAGGTCAGTGAGACACAGAGTGCAGGGGGACACCACCGAACCCTTTCTATCGTAGTTTCAATTTCTGGCAAGCTGGGGAAGCTGGGTAAAATGAAAGCAGGGAAGCAAGGCGGCGCAACAATGAAGGCCTTGCTGCTGTATCAGTGCACACCTTGGCACGTGTGGGACAACAACAGAGGAAGCTGATGAGTTTTCTTCCTCTGTTTTTCAATTCCCTATCCCCAAAATTAATCTCGATTTCACGTGCACGAGGGCCTTCCTGATACCCACAGTGTAGGAAAGGAACAGCAACGGGCAAACACTGTTCTTCACACTGCGTTCTCTATACATATATGAGTTTTTACACTATCTACAAAACAGCCATTAGATGTTCCTGTTTTAAGTTCTTGCTACTCATTTAAAAACGCTACAGAAAAACTGTACAGTTTCCTAAATTACATCTTTAAAAGAATAATAATAATTATTATATTTTAGAAGTTCATAAAAGACTTCGTGTTTGTTTCTATAGAGAATTAAATGATCGGACAAGAAAGATTAGAAATACACTGCTCAAATTAGGACACACCAAGCACTTAACAGAGCGTCGTCTGTGAACTGTAAACTTGGAGTTTTCTGTTCAACTTTACACACGCATCCAAAAATCCGGAAGAACTTCGGTCACGAGGTCCTCATTTTAATCTCTGCTACATACAAAAGATACTGAGGAGCAAAAACTATTAAATAATTTAATATACAAGTGTAGTTAAAAAGCACTGTACATTGTAACAAATGTACACTCGAATTTCAGAGATAGAAAATCACCGAGCTATTTCCAAATTTACATGACTTTTGATATTTGTGTGATGGGGAAAGGCCGAGGGCAGCGCCTCAGCTCGGACACTGCACCCGAGATCCATTCCACGTGGGAGCAGAGTGTGGGTGAAGCTGATGCATCACACACCGGGCGTCCCACGTCCTTCCTCCTGACACGACCAACGCGGGCACCGCACGCAGGCAGCGCTTTGCTGCTGAAAACATCAGATGTGAGCAGGCTCCTTCCGGGTGCCCCTTCCCTCCTGAGAACACCGCAGGGATTGGAGCTGAGGAAGGTTTGGTTCGTGCAATGAGGAGCCACAAATTGCCACTGCAAACGTTTTCCCCCAACGCAGTCCTGGGCGCCGCAGCTCCTCGAGGAGGAGGGTGAGGTGAGGAGGTGCAGCTCCTGTGTGGCACCAGGGGAACCTTTCCTGCTGCAAAATCTTTTCTTGACTTCAGCTCAAACCACAGCTCTCTGCAGTTGGGGTTGTTTTTTAAATATTGCCTTAGAGAAGCAGCACTTTTCTGGCCAACTTTTAAAGCCACTTATTGCAGTTGTCACGGGCACGAATCAGGTAAGCAACAGCCTCACATTGGATGGCAGGCTGAAAACAGAGAGTTTGTATCATCTGAATGGGACTGTGGGAAGCGTTGAAGCACATGAGTGCTGACTTGCACAGCTGCAGCCGTTCCTCACACCTTGCAGGGCACAGGAGCTGAACTCCATCCCAACTAACAGCAGCAGCTTCCATCTGCACAGGCTCCTCTCCCCGTGTCCGGTGTATCCCTGCAGCTCTCAGACCTTACAGCTTTCCTTCTTCTTCTTGGAGTTTTTAGGGAATAAAATAGGCTTCAAAATGGCACTGAACTTTCTTCTTGCAACCCTCTTCTTACACTGATACTGAGGGCATGTTTTCCCTACTGGAGATATAACAAGACCTAAAATACACACAGAAGTAACTGTCCGAAAACAGGACCTGAATCACCCCTGCACGTCCAGTAGGACAAGCATAAAACCCCAGTGTGGGGACAAGAACGTGTCCCTCTTATGTCATTCAGTGGTTAAAACCAAGGGCTTTGAGTTACACAATGTGTCTGTATTCGCTGTTGTCAGACAGGGGAAGAGGTTTTCCAAAAGAAGGACCAATAGCAACAGGTTTCAGGCAAATATTTCCTCCAGAATACTCTCCTCTCTCCAAAAAAGCACAAACTCAGCCACAGATTCCTTTCCCCTTCCCAAAGTGGGAGATAAATACGCAGAGCTACCAGGAGAGGAAAAAAGCAACAAAAAAACCCCTTTATTTGAGCCTTGGAGCTCTGTAAGGGTGCACTGCACAGCAGCACCTGGCACGGCTCCTTGCTGTAAAGCTGCTGATGCTCCATGGGACTAACAACTTCTGTACTGTTTCCTACAGAAGGAGTTTGGGCCACACTTATCCTGCTTTGGGACAGCTGCAGTGGCAAGGGGAGAGCAAGGAGCCCCAAAAAAGGGAGGTAAAACACTGAGACTAACACAGAAATACTGTGTTTGCTTCTATGGGAACTGGCTTTAAGCACCCAGCTGAGCTGAACCCTCACTGCAATCATCAGTAGAAGTGGTTAAGGCACAGATGCTGCCCTGCCTCGGTGAGGCTGCAGGATGCTAAATGCTGCTCTCCAGCTGCTGGGCCAAAATGAGAAGGAATCTCCCCCACCAGTACAAATCACTACGAAGTAGCAGAGATGGAGAGAGCTGTGGTTCCTCCTCACACCCCACAGGACCTGCAGGGACATGGAAACCCTCACGGGGACAAAGTGGTGGCACAGACTGACAGCCCCAGGCTGTGGGATCTCCCCCTCTCTGCTCACCCCAAGGAATACCACCTCCAGCAGAGGGTGTCCCCTGCAGATCCCACTGCCCTGCACAGCAACTCAGTGAGAAGAGTATCACCCCAGAAGCTGAATTTAGAACTTTAGGGCACCCTACAACCAGTCAGGATTGAATCCCATTGTTCCCAGGAGTGGAAGGGCACAGAAGATGTTCCAACTGGCACACACCGTAACTCAGGGAAGGTTTAAGTACTTAGAATACAACTGGTATTCCAAACTGTGCAAGTCCTCTCACCTTCTGTGACAAATGTTAAAAAACAAGTCTAACACAGCTTAAGGAACAGACGTCCTTTGGACTAAACCTTACTTCTCAGTAAGAGGAAAACGGATTAAAACCAGTAGGTATATACACGCTAGCTGTATATTCACACACGTTATGTAAAAGTAGCTTAAAATGCCCTTCTCACTTTGCAAGTCTATGAAATGTATGTTGTCTTTATGCAGTTTCCTACGAGGCCCTCGCTAGAAGAGGAATTCGCTGCCTTTTCGTTGAAGAAAAGATTTTGCAATGAGTTTTTCTCTCTCTCTCTTTTTTTTTTTTTTGGCTTTTTTCTTGTTTGTTTGTTTGTTGTTTGATTCTTTTTAAACACATTGTCCTGATTCTGTTTCACAGGAGACTGGCCAGGCTGGTGGTGGGTCCGTTCTGTGCCTGGAACTGTACGGGAGGTGGTCCATCTGTCCACTGCAAGATAACAAACAGCATGAAAATCCTCCAGCCACGACCTGGGAAGGGGAGGAGCAGAGGAAGGGGCTGGCCATGCAGACACAGCCTGCCTCGAGATAATTACAGATCTCATGGCAAGCTGATCATCAGGTTTGACTCTGCTTCATGCATGTGGAGCTCCTGGCCCTTGGATGGTGCTTCTTTGGCACTGCAGCCACTCCACGTGCACGGTGTTCCAAACTGAGCTGAGTGCCACACAGCACCAGCAGTGTTTCCTGACAGTCCCAGCAGGGAAACTGCAGCTTGCACCAATGATAGGCCTCAATTGACACATCTTTGTTTGGGCCCATTCTACACTGCAGCTGTAGTGTTTCCAGAGTGAATAAAGCCTCTGGTTCTCACCCGTTTCATGTTTTCCTCTCAAATTTATCAAAATCTCCTGAACTAGGCAGATTTCAGAGTTTTTAATCCTCTTCCACCTCCACATTTCTAATCTAGCATGGATTACACATAAGCCAGCAATGGCAAGCAAAGTCAGCAGGGCACAGAGCTCACGGGGACAGGCTGTGGGCATCACCAACACGAGCTGCCTCCACGTGGGACTCAGGATCCCCCTGCAACCAAAGCTCTTCCTGGCTGCCTTTTTTTTCTCCCAAAAAAGAAAATATGTCTGGTTTCCTTGAATCTCAAATTCATGTTTGGGCATTACTTCAGCCTAAAAGGATGCACTATCTTACACCTTTGCTGGATTCCAGCGTACGAGGGCACTGAGGTTTTTTTTTAAACAATGTTAGAAGTGTTTCTGGCATTAAGAAGTCCTATACAGACACTGAATGTCATTAACTGGAAATTCAGATTTATGGGTAAGGTGAAAACCCAGAAACACTAAGACAATAGAAACCACTCTCATGGCAGCGTGGTACAAAGCACCCCCCAGGAGAAGGCAGACTGGATGATCCAAACATTACAATGAAACCTGAGTGTGTATTAAGTTGCTTTCAAAAGTTGCAGCTGTCACACAAACAAAGCTACAAAAACCATTCAAGAAAGTTTTGCAGTGCCAATAAAACAACTGTAGGAAACAAAGACCTCACTGAAGTATCAAAGGAAAGCAAAGCATGTCGTGTCACCTCAAGAGCAGCTCCCAAATGGAGGATGAAGATGGCTTACCGTGATTAAATTGTGTTCTGGAAGACTGCATGCTTCAATGTGGTCCTGGAGGAGCTGCTGTGAGAAGTTCTGATGCATCTGTGCTGCCTCGTGTGCATCCATTGCATTTCCACAGGCTTTGTTCAGGTCTGAAAGATGAGAGCTTCATTTGCTCACAGAGAACCACTGTTCATACTCATTTTCATCTTACCTCACACGACTGTTCCCTACAGCAATGAATGAATTCTTTAAACTGCCAATACATCAAGGCCACGTTGCTCAGAACAGACAGGGGCACACAGAGAACCTGAGCCCTTCTTCCAACAGGTCTGGCAGTGCACACTGCAGGGTTTGATGGTATTTTAGCTTCCAGTCTCTAATGTAACACCGTACAAGTTGGACAAGGAGGAAAGCACCTCCTCACCCAGCAGAGCCCCGTGCTGCAGGCACTCGCTTTCTCTACTTTCTGGCACCACCTAGTGGTGCTGAACGAGAGTTTGTCACCACGCTTTGGCAGCACACACCTCCCTGCAGCTCATTTCTTTGCCCTCCCTGTTCACCTTTGCTTTCAGGGCCCTGCTCTGCCCAACCCCGACACGGATCCCACTTTGTTTCCTGTGAGGTTTGCTCAATCAGACTGCACACTGCTAACACAGCAAGCACCACAACCTTAGCCAGCAGTGATGGGCAGTGCAGCAGTGAGGGCTGAGACACACAGCTCCTGTCAGTGAACAAGTGCTGGCATTCCACTGCTCCTGATCGAGCACCTTTCCTTCAAAAGAGAATCTATCAGTTCTGTGGGAAAGCTCTTAGAAAAACCAAAGCAGAATGCCTCTGTTCTCAGGCGAGAGGATGCAAGAGGAGCAGCAGCAGCTGACTGAGGGACAGCCTCGTATCTACAGCAGACTCATCAATGTGTTACAGGCATGTTCTGTGTATCAACTGCCACTTGGAAATGAATGAGAGAAGTTATTTCAATTGCCCAGAAGCAGTTCTGTAGCAAAGGCAGCAGCAAAGCAGACATAAGCCTGGCCTGGTGCTCAGCATACAGCAAACACGACAGCTTAACAGAAACTGAAACTGTGTGGTAAGTTCTTGGAAAAGGGGTAGAGTTACTGCTTTATTTCCTAGTGAAAGCAAATCAATTGCAGCATTAATGCTGACAGCCTGCCAAGAAGCTAGTCAATATTTGAACAAAGCATCCTGGGGCCCGTGTAAGTCAGATTAAACAATATTTATGTATGAGCAATAGAACAGTCTCTTGTATTTATTAAGGCCCCCACACAGAAGCAAAGCCTAAGAAGATGTTTACTACAAAAAGAGGTGCAGTCAAAGCAAAGCTCTGCAGCAGCAGCACAGACACTGCACGGCTGTGACCTAAAGCCCTTCCCATGCAGCTGCAGTATCAGTCTGCAGGATGAGCACCCCCCATTCTGACCCCCACTGAGCAGTGATGGTTCTCTGCCACTCACTTTAAGCACAAGACGTTTTCCTCACTTACCTCTCAGCAGAGCTGAAGACCACAGCTGCACAGACATATCCGGGATCTTGCTTGCAAGCTGCATGGCTGGCACTACCATATTATTACTTTCCTGGTGAAGAGTAGACATCAACATCAAACATGTATTTTTTGTCATCCTTGGAAATATGTATTACATCGAGGAGATGCTGAATTTGAGACAGAAATTTTGCCTGATGTAATTGCCTCTGTGCTAGCAAGCTGAAATACTTCGTGCCACAATAACCCAAGCACATCATCCAAAGCTGTCTGGAATTTTGCTGTGTCCTAGGAATTATGGTGTCTGTGTCGTGCAAGATAACAAAAATATTTCACACATTCTGACATCTGATGAGAATTCCAAAGACTCACACCCACAGTTCCCTCTGAGCAATCCCACTGCAGGACGTTATCTGTCCTTTATTCTGCTGTTTTTTCCCCGAGTGATTTCAGGCATTACAGGAACACCCAGCTCACAACAGGAGTGAACACTGCTGCTCTGTCAAAGAGCATTGCTCAGTGTGCACACTGCAGCCACACAACAGTGTGAACCCATGAGCTCTCAGAGGGGCACCAACACACCAACAGTCCCAAACACGACTCGAGGAAGCACCCCATCTCTGTCAAATCCCAAATCAAACACACAGCAGCAGCAGATGCAGTGAAGGCTTACCCTGTGATTCCCTAACACATAGAATATATGACCCAGGAGCACGAGAGAACACGCTGTCAATCGATTCAAATCTTCTGCATTTGACATTTTCAGTGTCTCCCGCAAAAACCTCCTGCCAACACAGAGCAAAACACGGAGCATTTAACAGAAGTCTGCTTCCCCTGACGTGCTGAAGAAATGCCACTAAGAACCACATGAACCCCAGCTGTAAATGTTGGCTCTCAGGAATAAACGCTGCTGCAGGTGACCTAAAGCAAAGCACCTCATTCCCAAACCTCACCTTCCATTTAGCAAGAACAACAAGAACAACTACAACACCTATCCTCCTTCGAAAAGCAATTCCTTCAGATGGGGCACTGCACAACACCACACAAGTACTGCCACTATTCAGAGCCAAAGAGATGTAAAACAGCATTTGCCTCGAGCGAAACAGAAGGTTGGCTAAACCCACTGGGAAAGCAAAGCCCCTGAGTTGATGTGTTCTGTTCAAACCCCGATTTCATTTCTCCAGGTGCACTGCTTTGTACTCACTTGGCCTCGTTGTATCTTCCTTGGAAGAAGGAAAACAGACCTCGGATATAGAAAGCTGCTGCTCGAAGACAGTGGGAGCTGCAAACAAAGCAGAACACTGACACTGAGGCACTGCACAGTGACTGCAGCAGGGGCACATCCCTGGGGATCTGCCCCATAAGCAAACCTCCACACAGAACATTACGTTTAACACACACTCAGAGCTTCTACCTCAAAAAGGATTATTCCATTTCCTCTGAATAAAGCCTGATACAAAACTGGTATTACCACTGTCAGTGCAACATCAGCGTAGTTTCTGGAACTCTCACCTCACAGGAAAATTGTGGTCTGGATTTATCCTTTCCAATAAGCTGTAAAGCTACAAAGTGAGAGGGGAAAAAAGACAATCAGTGCTCCCAACATGTACAGCTGATGGAATAGAGAGCACGAGCCTGACACAAAGTGCACATCAAATCAAAGCATTCCAGTCACCACCAACACACTGCAGTTTATTCATATCGGTTACATCGAACTACAGATGTTCCAGTGCTAGAAACTACGTCCATTTTGGTACAACAACTGAGTTTTATGCAAAATATGCATTATATGAACCTTATACAAGTTACTATAAACTGTTAATGTTTCCTCAGAAAATCCTCAGCAGTCGTTTAACTGAGCTGCCCCAGATCCATATGCTGTCTCAGATTGGTTAGTTAACCCAAACCAGAACCAAACTGCATAAAAAAGGTTTTACTTTGTTAAAAAGGTGAGAGAGCAAAATAAGAGAGAGCTGCAGGCAGGAAGCAGCGAGCACTCACCTCCTGATGCCTGTTGCCTTCCCTGATGTACACACTGGCCAAGTTTGTCACAATGAACGCCCACAGCTCTTGGTGTGTAGTGAGCTAAAATAAAACAAAGCACACCGTCAGCACAGTCAGAAACACTTCAGCATCAAACCCAGAAATGGTTCACTCCATCTTTAATATATACAAAGGGAAGAAAGAAAACGTTCCGATTTGGTGTCTGTTTTTTAGCTACAAACAAATCCTCCTGACCTGAACTAATGCCACTAATACAGACAGGCTCTAGAATTCCCTTCCAGCCTCACCTATCTGCTGCCCCATGAGCACAACAACCACAGGGAATACTGTGAGAAGAAAGACCTTACCCTCAGTGCTGTAGTAAACTGTGCTTCTGCATTGTCCATGCAATTAACAGAAATGCAGTAGAGCCCCTGTAGAAGACATGATGTGTTTAAGGTAATACAGCACATTGTTACAGGTCCAGAATGCAGAGAAGACAAGCACACACAGAACCACAGAAATCAGAATACTGGTTGAAAAAAATGCTCTTCATTTCTCATAACCCTCAAATAGCAATGCCAGTTATATCTGTCCCCATACCCAGCTCCCACGACATACAGCACACAGTGCACACCCTGTGTATTTATGCTGTGCACTAATTAACACACCACAGGACACTTTAAAAGGGGATTTAAGACTTCGACAGCAGAGCTGGCTGCGAGTCCCCACAGCAGGACAGGCAAACAGCAAAGCAAACTCCATCATTCAGCAGGAAATTCTGCTGTCTGCATCACTATGATCTCATTACTGGTGACTGTTCAGTGCACACTCCTCAGCAGAGTCACACGTTTACTACTCATCACAGATACTTACTAACAGAGTGTGCAGCTGGGCAGCATGATTAGAAAACAGTCTGGGAGACTGCTGGCAGAGCTGGCACACTTGTGAGATCTGTCAGGAAAAAAACAAGATATTTTCAGGTATTTTTCTCCCTTTGGATGTATGCTCTCTCATCACGAACATCACCCAGCAAGCTGCAGCAACTGGTTCCAGGACCTAGTGCTGCTTTCAGAGAGGGCAGAGCCAGCTGTGCCTCGGGCTGAGGGAGGCTGCTGGGTGCACGCTCCTCCCACACACACACAAGAACTGGTTTGGAATTATCTGCTTTGCTGCAGATCTGCCATATGGTGGCACCACCTGCAAACAAATAACAGATCTGCTCGGAAATGCTCAGATTCTGTGCTGGCACACAACAGAAAAGCTGGAATCAGATCCTTCCAAAGGGAAGGCACGCTGCAATCAGGAACACAGCACCACTCTTTCAGCTGATTTTTCCCCACATACATTCATGTGAGGACTGATAACAGATGCAGCAGTGTATCTTATAAATAAAGGGTGGACAGGAATGAAAAATGCCTGGGAGAACAGGAAAAAGTGCAGTTTACTCTTGCATTAAAGAACGCCGTCCCCCTCCTTTTTTCCCCCAAATGATTGAAGAGGAAGAAAGGACAGAGAGCCTTAAGGACAGAGAACATGGACAGGACAGGAACAGTATGAGGAAGTGAAAGGGGAAGAGTTAAGAGATACACTCAGCCATGAACTGGAGGGAAAAGACACCAGCCCAACCATCACCAGGAAGAAGGGACCACTTCCACCCACTGCTCTGTGCTTGTCAACCCCACCAGCAACACCAAAGTGTTCATGAATGAAATAATTCAAGAGATTTCTAATTCCAAGGCACCATCAGGCCTGACTGCATCTGTTAGCTTAGCACTGCTGGAACCCCACCTGAGCCCAAGAACCTTCTTTGAAAAGCAATTTTACAAGTTATTACCACACACATCCCCAGCTAAGGAGAGGGTCAAAGCCCACGTTTACCTCCTGCAACGCTGTGGCTTTGTGTCCTGTGACAAGCCGACACATGATGATGTGTTCCAACAAAATAACTTGGAAAGATGACAAGATAGGACTGCAGTCCAGCACTGAAGAGGGAACAAAGGGAATTCAGTAAGTGCAGTTAAGACAATCCTAACATCCACACAGCACACAGACCCTCCTGCACCCCGCCAGCTTCCTAGTGCAGGTGGCTCAGCACAAAGAGCTCTTTGTGCAAATTCAGACTTCTGCATTCAGAAAATCAAAGTAACCACCCAGCAGTTCTTAGATGTAGCAGAAGCAGACTGGAAGGTTCTCCCAGTGAGCTGGGAAAGTCTGTTGTTTCTTTTTCAATTTAAACTAGCAACAAGTAATGGAATCTTGCAGAATCAGCCAAATTCTCATCCTTATCCTTACTTTTTAGCTTCTCTAGCTGCATGAGTGCTTTGTCTGTGTACTTCTGAGCTTTCTCCAGGTACCCTGCTTGCATGGAATGCATCACTGTCACCTGCCAGAGGACACAGCAAAGATTACAAAAACTTTTCTTTGCAGAGGAAAGGTCTGAGCATTCACACAGCTCCTCAGGCACCCATCAGAATTAAACTGTCAGCATAAAGTAAAGCAGCACGTGGTGTGCAGAATCAATCACTGCTGGTTCTAGACCACTTTTAAGCAATATATATTAAGTAAAAAAAAAAATAAAGCCGCTCACCAAGTAGACAAGCACACACATGTGTTCCTTGGGCAGCCAGTGAAAGAGATCTGCAGGGTTGCTGGGCAGAATCTCATCATCATGTAGCGTGGATATGGTCTGAATGCACTGCTGAAGCTGCTTCAGACACGGCTTCACACTCTTCACCTGCACAAGATGATCCACTTCAGACACAGCTCCTGCATCCCATTACCTGAACACTTACTTAGCTAAGAAAACTTGCCAAGCAATGAATAATCCCCACACTCATGAACTTAAGCTGATGCACGAGGTGCTATACTAGCAGGACACAACAGTGAGTACTTAAGGTCTGCTCCAGGTTTAACACCAGAACTTAATATCTGCACACAACACCACCAGATGCTCAGAACCTTTTTCAATATCACACACACACCACCTGAACATTACAGAGAAGGAAGAATGGCCACCAGGGCTGCAAACATAGCAAAGCAAGCCTCTACTCATGTTAGAAGGAACAACATCTTTTCATTGCTCACACACAGCAACAAAAATGCCCCAGAATCAGAAGCCCTGCTGCTCCTGGGCCACCACCCTGCCCAGCTCTCACAGTCTGCACACACCTGCCCGGCATCCAGGTAATGTGTGACCTGCAGGACTAAGAAGAACACACGCAACGACTCTTTCTGGATGGGGTTTCCTTGCCAATTTTCAACTATCTGTCCACACAGGGTAAGGAGAGGGTGCACCTCCTGCAGCTTCCGTTCCATCAGAAGGAGCTGTAATTCAAAACACAAAAATCAGTTCTGTGTTTGGCAGTTTAGATGCTCAGAGACCACAGTTGAGCTCCATTATTTCAAATAAAACTAGACTCAAAGGCATCTACCTGCAAAAGCAGCAGCCTTGGAACAGTTTTTCATCCTGAATTCCAAGGGCTCCAATGACAATTCACAGTTAGAAACCACATATTGGTCATCAGGAAGCAGAGGAAGCCATTCACAAGAATGTCACAAGAATCTTACTGACTTGAGGCTTATTCTGGGCCAATTTAATTCCGTGCTCACATGAACAGAATATGAAGAGCACAGATAAAACCTTCAAACAGCCAACTTATTGTTCAGATAGGTTACATTCTCTTCTAGTTTGTATCATTAAAGTTTTAGAAGTACGTCCAACTCACCATTCCCTTGCTTAGCAGAAACAGTGCTCTGAAATGAAACAAAATAACGTCATACTCCAAAGGAAACACAAAGTACCCCCACAGAAAGGGTGTTCAAAAACTAGAAGGAGCCGTCCAATCCCAGCACCAGAACCTCACACACCCAACCTCCCTGGTCTGTGCAGAAGCCTCAGACCGTTCCAGCTGCAACAGTTGCTAACGTCAAAACAAGGCTAATGGAAAAGCTTTTGCTGATAATGACAGTAAACAAAGTTCAGTCTGAACAACAACAACAAAAACCTCCCGAGTCTTAGCAGACATCACTGATTTTCACAGGAAAACTGAAGAGCTGAACAAACTCAGATCTAAGAGAGCGCTCAGGAATACAGGTTTGCCTGTAAAAGCCATGTGGCAATCAAAGGCCACATCTCTAATTAATTTAGAGATAGAACACAGGAGTAGAACGCAGCAGAATATGTCCAAATAAGAAGTAGAACAAACCAAAGTGTTGTTTGTGGGAAGGAAGAAAACCAGTGCTGTGTGGAACTCACCTGGTATACTCCGACCCCACCACCCGGGCATACTCTGCTCCCACTCCCAGAAGGTCACACGCAGATACCAAATCTTTTTCAAGAGTGTGCAGTTGCTGAAACGAGACCAAAGAAGGTCAGTGTTTCTCAGTGAGCCTCATAAGCCTTTTTTTTTTTTTTTTGGTTAATGTAATTATCTCGTGTTTTAGGTGTGATAACTGCTAATCTGGCACGTTAATTACTTTGTCTCATTGTGGACTTGTTTTCCAGGAACACCTGGCATCCTTCAGAAAAAGCCTGTAACATTTCAGAAGGAATTTCTCAGCCAGGTTTCATACTTCAAAACTGTCCTAATTTACTGTGAGTGTGTGCAAGATCAGACAGGAGCAGCTCAGACATAACCAACCTCAGACAGTTACACAGTAAGCGCTGCTCCCCAGCAGGAGGAGCAGAGGAAGTCTGCAAGGCACGACTCAGGTGAAGAGGAAAAGAAGGCACAGCCTGCTCAGAAACCCCTCCCTCCCTACAGCCTCCCAGATTTCAGACATTTCCCAAACTCAGGTAGAGAGCCACACAACTGCAGAATAACACGCAGGGAGGTCGTGAGACATACGGACCCTTGTGGTCAAGCAAAAGCCAGAAAGGAAATACCACACAGAAAAGAAATCAGCAAAGAATGTCAAGCTCCAAGAAAGGATCCTATTCAGTGGGAGGCACCGAGAAAAACATTTAAGCTTCTTGTGAGTACTCAGGCATTAACTCATGGCAAAGCAAACATTTGTCCTTTAATCGATAGGAAAGGCTCTGTGCAATTCAGTGCTCCCAAACTACACAAAGGAGCTCAGCAATTCTTTTCTGAGGAAGTTGGTCTGCTTGTTTAAGCTCATAAGGAAAGGGGAGAGACAAGTACAGGTGACTGTTAAGACAGTCATCAAAGACAAAACTGCTTGCCAACCAGCTCTCTTCCACAGAGTACCTCTAAAGAGGAATTAAGTCCCTCAACTCTGTCTCTCCACTGATACTGATGAGACAAAGAGGTGACTGAGATCTTTCACATAGTACAGATGTTTTCCAGCCATTTTTACAGCCACAGTGCTACACAGTACGCACAATTAGCAATACAACATCACTCACTGCGAGTTGGAAAAGCAGCCTACAGTGCCAGTAAGGAGTCTGCTGCGAGATCTGGATGGCCTTGCGTAGCAGAGGCTTTGCTGTGTCCACTGAGTTCTGAAACAGAAATGCACATCCGAGTCAACACAACAGCCAGGCCCTGAGTGCTGCCATCGTCAGCAGCAGGAGTTTCTGAACAAGTTGAGCTCTGCGTTGATCCTCAACCAAAGCCTCACAGGTCAGGAAGCTTAAAACATGAAAAGCAACACAAGCCAGTTTTTAACACGCAAAATAAATGAAGCCTGCTCAAAGACATTGGCTATTTAGCTCCTTTGGTGACTGTTCCAACATTCCCAGCACTGCCTCTGCAGGAGAGGCGCTCTGAGCATCTTCCTGGCCCTCCTCTGGCCCTGCTGCAAAAGCTGGGGGCCCAGAAGTAGATGCAGTATTCCAGGTGGGGCCACACGAGGGCAGAGCAAAAGGGGACAACCCCCTCCCTTGTCCCGCTGCCACTTCTCTATCCATACAGCCCAGGATACAGCCGGCAGACCCCTGTGA
>VXAB01013996.1:19287-36375 GCA_013399175.1 Odontophorus gujanensis
GGGGGGGGGAGGGGTGTCAGGCTCGCTTGCCGTGGTGCTATGAGTTGAATGTTAGAAGGTTGGTTGGGCTTTTCTCTTAAGTTGTGGTGAATTATTGGTAAGGTTTTTGCATGCAGACTTTTGTGTAGAAAAGCTGAGGATTGAGGGCTGTTAACCCCCAATAACTGGGGTTGTTCATCTGGCCTGAGCTCAGTGGGTCGCTCACTGTAGTTAGGCTGGGTCTGTTTTATGTCTGGGAAAGTTGGTTTTTTTCTAAGTTATCAAGGCAAACAATCGAGGAAGGGGGAAAAATTGAATGTGTAAATGAATATAATTACTTACAAGGAGCAGAAGTACGATCAGGTGAATTCCAAGTTCTCTCTCCGAAGCCTCGTTAGAAAAACACACCTTAGAGGTCTTCACTTGAAGAGGATATAAAACCAACAAAGATAATTGCAGCACTTAAACAAGCAAGTGTCTGCGAATAACAGAGGCTGAGGAGCCAGGAGGCAGATTTGGTTAATAATCTGAATTTCACACGGGCGTACTAATCAAGTATAAAATTAGATTGGTGTTGCTAAGTCAGTCACACTGGGGTTTGTGTCACGATTCGTTTCATTATGTTAACAAAAACGTGCCTAGCTGTTGCTGTGGGATTTATTAACATGGAACCCTGGCAGGTCTGGACACAAGCATGAAATGTACTGCAGGAATGTGAGGAGGAGCTGTTTGCTGCAGAGTGAAGATACGATGTGGGCCCTTAAAGTCCTAGAGTTCAAAACTAGCCTAGATCAGAGCAGACATCTCTACTCCTGCGTGCTCTGTGTTCAGCACCATACCCAAAACATCACTGTCTAGACAAATGTGTGTTTAGTTTCCACTGAATATACCCTACATCAGCTCTCTAATCACAGTGGGTTCCTTGTTTGGCACAGCTTTTTGGAGACAATGCTCTCCTCTTATCTCTGATGGGATTCCCTCCAAGTGAGGGCTGGGACACAGGCATATGCCAGTAGGAAGAGCTATGTGCTGCAGTTGCACAAGCTGTCTCTGCTGTCCTGGTACAGAACAGTGCTTTGGGAACTGTGATTTATAACGTTTAGTTGGTAATGTGGTTGTCCTATTCCTCCCAATCTTGTGTTTGGAGTTGTCAGAAGCAACTTATGTTCCAATTGAAGTCGTACCCTGAACTATTCTGATCAAATTTTTAGGCTTTTTCTTGTACTCAGCATACTAACTTCATAGTAGGGCGGGGGGGGGGAGGGGGGCCTGACTGTGACATAGGGATTGTGATTTGTACAGCTGTGTAAGACCAGATCCCCCATTTCATCCTTTTTCTTCCCGTTCCCGTTCTACTTTTGTCTGTCGCCGTGGTTCTTAGAAGTAATGTGCCTGTTGCCTGTTTGGTGTGTGAGTTGAACCCCAGTACTGACAGCCTGCTTAAAGTTTTACCCCCAGAGGATGCGGAGACCCGCCAAGTGGTGGAAAAGCTGGCTAGGTTCGTGGCTGAAGGGGGACCAGAGTTAGAGAAGGTCGCTATGGAAGACTACAAGGATAACCCAGCTTTTTCGTAAGTCTGGAGCTAACTTGTCTACCCAAGCAGGGCCTTTGTAGGAGGAAGAGCATCAGCCTTCCACCTGTAGTTCTCATGTGGGGAAGTTGATCTGATTATTGTGGGGTGGACTTGAGCTTTGTTGCATGTCATTGTATTCGTTTTGCAGCTGGGAAAACAGAGGCAGAAAGTGATGCTGTGGGCACGGATCCGTTAGTTAGGAATAAAGGCTGGGAGATGTGGCTGTCTGTCCAACACCCAGCCCATGGGTTGCACCTTAGGGCTGAGTCTGTCTTCTCTGCCACTGCTGTGCTATGTGGCTGAGGACAGAGGGAAGGAGAGATTGTTATTTATTTTTCTTTGTGAAGTAAAATTAAACATTTGGGTACGAGTCCTTGGATTAGAGCAGTGTGTGTTTATACGTGCTAAAGATGTTGTAACTCACGGTTTGAGTGTGTTCTGAGTAATTTATCTATCTTGATCTTTGTAGTTGGAGCTGTTTACATCTCTAGGGGATTGGTGTTGGTTTTTTTTATAGTTGTTGCTGATGCATTTTTTGCTGTTTTTTCCTTCATCTCCACCTTAGGTTTTTACATGATAAGAACAGCAGAGAATTCCTTTACTACAGAAAGAAAGTGGCAGAGATAAGAAAAGACAATCAAAGTTCTCAGGCATCCTCTTCTCAAAAAGGTAATTAAGACTGTGATCTGGAAAATACTCTATAAATTACTGAATTTGTTTGCCTTCTTCACTCTCTCCGTGACTGTAAGGCTGCCTGGAAACACTGGGGACAGATATTTGGCAGTCTGTTCCTGTAAATAAAATGTATGGAGGTGGTGACCTCTGGCATCAAACTGTTTTGCCGAGGTGGTCGTTGCCCAAACCCACAGTGTATTTAAGCACAGTGTATGGGCTCTTGTAAGGAATTAGTAATTTTTAAGGGCTTTGGAGAAATATGAAGTGAACTAAAATGCTTCTCCATTATGTGCAATCTGGAAGGTGTTTCAGTACTGAAAATGAAATGAGGAAGAGTGCTTATTCTCACACATTCCTGTTGGATTTGTTAGCAACGAGAAAGGTTTATTTGAATGTAATCCTCATTTCTGCTGCTGTTTCCCTACCCAAAACCTTTGTTTCCCAATTGGGACATAAACCTTTGCAAATAAGGGACTGGTTTCAGGTGGGAGAGCAGCAGAAATGGGAGATCTGCCAACAGACAGGTGCTATGGGCAGTGGAACAACATGAACTGCATTAGAAGACCAAAATTGTTATGGGTGAAATGTGGTCTGCACGCTGGGCCTTCATTGCTTCCTGGCCAGCCTCCGTTTCAGGCCTGCTATCAGATTCCTCTTCTGTGGAAAGGAGTATTAATGCAATTTAGCTGTCATGCTGATGAGCTAACAGCCCAAACAAACTGTGGCTTAACAGACTGTGGGCTGAGGGAGCTCGTTACCAATATCAACTAGCTGATTGTGCAGCCTGGAAGCTATAAATGGTATTATCAGTGCTTTATAGGTGTGGAATATTGAAGCAAGGAAAGGTTATGACTTACCCATGGCTTTTAATCATGTCTTCTGCCTCCTGGTCCTGTGCCAGCACACTGGAGTGCTGGCACTGGTGCTGTGCAGGTAGCAAATTCATATAAGGCTGTCATGGCTAAATAACCTGTTTGCCTGGCTCCTTATAAACGTCAGATGTGCTTGAAATATGAATGCTCTGAGACCTCTGTGCCTTTGGACTGAGGCTGCAGTGGTGGCCTCTTCCATGTGAGGGCTGGGAGTGTTCCATGGTGAATTTCCTCTGCCCTACAGTCCTCCCCCAAAGTGGCCATCAGGTGCGTAGTGCCTCTGGGTACACGTGGGATTGTGTGTTACTCCTTGGCTGCTTTTTCCTCCCATTTGCATCTCTGGACTTCAGTGGCAAAACCTTTAATGAGAATTAATTGTTTTGTACTGAGATGCGATATTATGGCAGAGTGCCTGACTTGAGGAAGAAGGACTTCCTCTGCTGCACAGAGAAATGAGTGCCCCCCTTGAACACAAAAGCTGGCTTGTCCCTTAATCTGCTCTCATCAAGCTGCTGGCACAGAGGATGGTGACGTGTGAATGAGCACTCCTCTGGTTACAAAACTGTTGTACAACTGTAATGCAATGTCATGTTCTTGTGATGTAAACTCTGTTTGTGTGTAATATTTCTAAAAATTAAACTCGACCTTTTGCCCTTATTCTGCTCTTGGGGTTCTTAGAACAGATAGGCTTTGACTGTTGCTTGTGTGAGTTGGGCCCAGTACTGACAGCCTGCTTAAAGTTTCACCCCCAGAGGATGAAGAGACAAAGAACTTTGCTGAGAAACTCGCCCGGTTCATAGCAGACGGGGGTCCTGAGGTGGAAGCTATTGCCTTGCAGAACAACCGTGAGAACCAGGCTTTCAGGTAAAGGAGGAAACCTGCTGCACGGGGTAAGGTGGGGGCTCGGGTGGGTCTTTTTTTTCTTAAGGGACAATGGTGGACATAAATATGAACTTACAAGGATGGTAAGAGTGTAGAGTGCTGATTCCTTCGCATTCTGAAGCTTTACCATTCGAGGCACAGAAAGGCAGGAATCGATTGGCTTTCTCCAAAATTAATTTACGACTTCCACCCCTCCCACCTGCTTTCTGTTGCAATCCACTGGTATAATTCTGACCTTTAAGCTCTTCCCTATAACTGGGTTCTGTTGTGGGCCCCCATCCACCCCTCACACTGCTGCAGTCCAATTAATTTCCTAGGTTGCTCTTTGTGCAGCATCTTCTCTGCTGTACAGGTAGCACTTCTCCCCCATGAGGTCCCCCTTTGGAATATCTTTTTCAGTGCCTCAGATGTGAATTGTTCTGTTCAGTGCTTACTGACAGCTGTTTAATGTCTCCCTTTAGTGTCATACGTGTTTCATTTCTCTGCTCTTACAAACAGTGTGGTGTGCTCTCCGGGAGCAGCGCTGTGTTCAGCAGGTCTTCTCCTCCTGCTGATATTTTGGCATTTTATTTGTTGCCTCCTGGGCCCCTTGGGTCATCTCCTCGTGTTGTGAATTGCACTTGACAGATGTGCTAATAGCTGAGCTGCTCTGTTATTTACCTGAAAACACCACTGTGGTCCCACCTGAGCGTGACCCAGATGAACCCTGTGTTATGGTTCATACCCTAACCGTAACACCCTGCCTCCTCTGTTGGGATTCCCTCAGTGGATGTCCCATCCTGCCCTCCTGGAGCAATCCCTGATCCTGTTATTCAAATGTAGGAATGCAGGATTTAGTTCAGTGCGTTTTGGAGTGTCAGAGATGTGCTTGTTTGCCTGTGGCTGTTGTGCAGCAATAGATGGGGAAGGCCTGTTGTCTTGTGTGTTTTCTTGTAGGAGTAGGTGCTATCACAAGGAGAGGTTAGAGCAGGTTTTAAATTCTTCCTCTCTGAAACAGGAGGACTGCAGAGGCACTAGGAATAGGCAAAATTTCTGCGTGGAGTATTTAAATTGGAGAGAGCCCAAAAAGGAGAGTGTTTATAATAAACAAAGTGTATTGATTTTTTTTGCATAGCTGCCAGGCTGAGGATTGTTCACGTTCTTCCTACAGAGTCTAAGGAGCTTTATTTTACCCAAAAGGTCAGGGATGCCTATTTCTGGAAGGAGTAACAGCTAAAGCAGTATTTTTGTTGAGTACAAAGGAACAGAAGGAGGAGGAGTCGTGGTATAATTAAGCAGACTGTTAATATCTACGCTTCTAGCTTGAATACAGGGCTGGGAGCAGTTTCTTTATGCAGTGGTTTGGCATTCTCCCTGCTAAGCCAGGAATGTTTGTTTTCTCCTGAGAGCTGAAATCCATCGTGTTGTGGTGCCCTTGCAGTTTTCCCAGACGTGTTCTTCCCTTTGCCTTTGAACGACGCGTTGGGATCCTTTTAGCACGGTGTGCTTCTGTGACACTGTAAATAACTGCGTTTCACCCATGGGGGGGAAGGGAAGCATGCTTCCTGCTCCCGGAGGCTTGCAGTTCACCTCGCAGCAGCATGCAGAGCCCTGCGTTGCACTCACATCCACACAGGGTGGTGCTGGAGAGCAGCGAGATGAGTGGGATGTCTTCTTGGGCAAGAGCCCTGCGAGAAGGGGAAGTGCTGAGCAAACTGTGTCCATCCCCTGGGTACTAGTCCAGACTTCTTCCTTTTTTTCCCCCGTAGGTTTTTGTATGAGCCAAACAGCAAAGGCTACAAGTATTACCGGCAGAAACTGGAGGAGTTCCGTAAGGCCAAAACCAGTGCTGCAAGTGCCCCCTTGCCTGCAGAGCCCAGTCTGAAAAGGAAGACCAGTCCTGAAGCATCTCCATCGCCCCTGTGCTTGCCATCTCTGCCGTTACCTGTGCCCACACCTTTGCCTTTACCCTTACCTCTCCCCGTCCCCTCACCTGTTCCTGTGCCCTTGCCCGTGCCCCCACCATTGCCCTCACCTTCACCATCATCCTCTTCAGCTCCACCCAATCAGTCAGCCACCACTACTGCTGTGACAACAGCTACAGCAGCAGCAGGCACTACTAAAAAGAAGCGGAAGAGCAGGTGGGGGCCGGAGGAAGACAAGGTTGAACTGCCCCTCCCGCAGCTCATCCAGCAGTTGGATTCTCCCTCTCCTTTGTCAGGTTAGTGGCTCTTTTGGGTTGCATAACTGCTTTTCCTAGGGAGTGCTTTCTGCCTTAGCTCAGCTGGCTGCGTAAACAGAAAACCCAGCAAGCCTTTATCTCTTGTTGTAATCTCCTTGGTCGCCAGCCCCCCGTCTTTCAGCTAGGTCCAGCAGCTAACTCTCCCTGTGTGGAAACCCAGATAAACCACTTTATCTCGCTGACACCAGGGATTGGATCTTATCGTTCTTCAGCTATCTCTAAAACCCTGCTGTGCTGTAGCTCATTAGAGCTTCAGCCTCCACGCTATTTAGGGCTATTTCACTTCAGGAAGAGTCTTCAGAAAACAAATATCAAAGCTGAACTGTGCTTATTCCCCACGGTAGGATAAAACCCCTGGGCAGCACTTCCATCTCACTCTAACTGCTCAGAAGGCTAAATGGGAATAGCTGTTCCCCAGGTGCTGGTGGGCACAAGTATAACTCCCAGTTCCAATTGATACCCATTTCGGTTCATCTGATTACAAGCAAGCATCACAGCCCTCATCTAGTGCTGGGGCTGATGTCCCTGCTGCTTCACCTGCCATGTTCACCAGGGAGTGCTGACTCGTTGGAGTGCAGGGAGGTAATGCTTCCAGCCCAGGCACTTGCAGTGAGCTCACAGAGGTTGAACTCCTGTGGCTCATTTGGTACGTAGGTGATTAGGCGGGCACTTAGAGGTGCATACAGAAATTGAGTTAGTCAAGGACAGCAGGTGGGTGCAGGTGTTTAAGGTGATGTCTTCGGATCCTTTGTTCAGTTAGTGTGTTGTGGGGAAGGGATGGCAAAGAGGAGCAAGAGAAGATGCAAGATAGGCTAACTGAGAGGAAACTAATGGTGTGAGTGTAGAGTTGCAGGATAAATAATCAGTATTTGTCTAAATAGGAGCTTTCCCAAGGGGCAATAGCAGAATTGCTACTTGTCCCATGTCATCCAAAATGAGGTATAGTTTTCTGAACTGCAGGGAGGGACCACGTGGTTCTGAGTGCATGGTCAACCTGCAGAATTCGTTGCTCCATTAAGTCAGTGGATCTTCTGCTTAGGCTGGGTTTTAGAGGATGTAATTGCTCAGCCATTAATAGCTTTACTTGTTAGGCCTGGGTGAGATGTTGGGCTGGCAGTATGTGTCGTGATGTGTTGATTCTGCAGAGGTCAGGAAGGAAGGGCTCAATCTCCTCATCCAGCTCTTCAAGTGTAGAGGAAGAGGAGCTCCTATGCAATCTGCTTTTCTGATCACCACCCTGTACAGAATTCTTGTCTGTACTTGTCATACATACAGGACAAGTCACCAGTCTGAATGGCTCACTCATTTGACCTTGAATTGCTGCTTGTAGCAACCCAGAAATCAGATACTAAAGTCTTACTCCGTGCCTCTAGAGTAGCTTTATTTTTTTTTCCTGCAGACAGTAATGAAGCTTAGATGAAGCTTTGATAGCTGGGCAGGAGCTATCAAAACAAGCATCAGATTCCATCTTAATACCTCCTGCTGCAGTGGGGGCCTGCAAGAGTATCCATTGCTCACTGCAGCATGCTTCCTGCTGGAGTCTCCCCTGGCTCTTTAACCTCCCCTTAATTAGACAGGGACATGCTAGCTGTGTTCATGCTCACTTTCTACAGGGCTTTGTGGCAAGTAGAAGAAAAGGACAGCAAACAGTTTGCTGGGTGTAACAAATCAACTGTTAATAAATCCTTCCCCCTACAGAGCATGTTTTATTATTATTTATTGCTTGAGGTGGACTAATCTCTTTGTAGAATTAACATCTTCAACCTGACAGGTGGAGAGGATTCCAAATTACAGTGGTTCTGTGCAAGGCAGGTTGCACAGGATGCTCTGGTCCCTAAGTATCTGTGTCTCAGACCTTTTATCCTTAGCATTTGTTCTGAATGTAGTGAAGGACTGTTGGGATCCTTTTTCTGTCTACTTGTAGTAATAAATCAGTATTGCAGAGTGGAGAAAAAGTGGCCCTTTTGGGCAGAAACAAGTTCCTCTTAAATATATTGATGTCGAAGCACTTAACTGCATAGGTGCTGCAGGGACTAATACATCTAAGAAGCTGAACAGAACAGAGATACTGCCCTTAGTGAACTCTGTGGACTAATGGGATACTGTAGGCTGCTGTTAGAATATTCTGAAACCTGATATTGGATTGGTTTGGGTCTGATTCCTTTTAATTGAGTGCAGTCTTGAGGCTGCTAAGTGCAAATTCAGGCACTTCTGTACTGGGGTTTCTTCTGCTGCTCTTAAAGGAGGTTCAGTTCAGTTCTAACAAGCTCTTTGTGCATGTGGGGAAGGGATGAACCTTCAGGTAGACTTCTGCCAATGCTGCAGAGAGACTGCACCATTAACCCTGTAGATAAGCTGATGTCATTCAAGGGAAAAATGCCTTCTTCCCAAGCTTGCTGAACGTGAGGCTGAGGGCAGCTTCTCCTTTGCACCACGCTAGCCTGCTGTAAGGCACCTATAAATCTTATTATCTATTTCTGACATAGATTTCTCTGTCTTCGGGTGCAGACTTTGGGTGGAGCTTTGCTTTTTCTCTCACCTTTCCTGTATTGGGATGCTTCGGGCCGAGCCTACAGAAATATCCCCCAGAAATAAATTGCTGCAGTGACTCTTACAGCCAAATCTCAGCACGAAGTCTGCGAGGTGCCACGGAGCAGGCAGACGAACCAGATGTAGCTGTAGCACAGGAAGCAGCAGTGGCATGTGCTTTCTGGGATGTGAAAGAAGATGCCACGGTCTTACCTTTCTCCTTTAAGGTGGTTATATATGCTGGCAAGCCACCAGCTCGTGGGGCCTCTGGAGCCGTGCCTGGCTCTTAGCCTGAGTGTTTATGCAATTCAGAACGAAGCCAGAGAGCTGCTGACCTCCGTGAAGGGCAGAGCCTTCCTTGGTGCATTCAGAGAAAGCTTTCCCATGCCCTGAGACAGGAGGTGAATCCTTGGTGAGGGCTGGTGCTGGAGTGCCCCGGACTCACATCACATTTGGAGCCAGATTCTTATTTACAGCGAGTTCGGCGTGGAATGGAGCAGTGTGTTCATTAAGACAGTCTCCAAATCTCACTGTTCTCCAAGACAGAAGTTGGGCTCTTAGTCAATAGTAGACAGGTTCATTTTTCTATTTGCTCTTATTTCTTGGGAGCTGGAAGTGCTTATCCCAGCTCCAGGCCCAGGGTGATGCTGCTGATTGCTTCCTGCTCTCAGCAAACCTCTTGCAGTGTTTTACATAACTCTTCCTGCAGAGTTGACTCCCGTGGCTGGCACCGAGGCTCTCGCTGTGTGAGCAAGGCTGGGTGTGCTGTTTCATGTTCTCCCTGGGAGGCTGGAGCTGAGGGAGCTGCTTCCCAATCGTGGCACACTTGGCCAAAAGCATGTGGGAAAGGAGGGAGGTAAGAGGGCTTGGATCAGTTGCCCTGGGTGAGAGCAAGGGAAAGGCAGAAGCCAACTCCTGGGGCTTAATTAGCATGCTGCGTAGACATTCGGTGTCACCAACAATGATCCTATTATTATTGGGCTTCATAATTAATAGGTGATGAATAATTAATGAGGCATTTAACTGTGGCCTGGGCGTCCGTCCGAGCTGAGGGTTTTGCAGTCATTTAAAAAAGAAGATCTTGGCCATGTGTTGAAAAATGCAGTGTGCTTTCGAGTGTGGTTCTGGCTCTTCTTTTACTTCCTTAAATATTTAACTGCTGGAGCCTAATTCTGAGGTACTGTGGAGGGAGGAGAGCTGCCAGTTCTGCTAGGGAGGTGCAAGCTGGGTTTGTAAGGCAGTCTTTACTGCGAATCTCTTTCTGCAGCCCCAGCAATGGTGCTGGTCCTTTTTTGTGTGGTGTAGCAGTGGCATAGAGGTGTCCCCGCTCCTTTAATGTGTGCTTTGAACTCAGTGTTGTATGGTCACTTGAAATCAGTGTGTTCCCTGCCCACATCATCTTAGTATCTCATTTCAGACCTTACCTGATAACGGCAGCAAGAGTGATTCCAGACGGGAATCACATCCTCTACACGTGAAGAGCTTCCAAATGGGATGCTGCAGGAGAAGGAGGATGCATCTGTGGGGTGTCAAGCTTAGAATGTTGTCCCCTCTTTGAAACCCAAGCAGTGCTCTTCTTGAGCCTGTAGGAGCTCAGATCTCCTTGGGGAGTGGTACCTTCCAAAGCAGCACAATGCTTGTGTCTTTATTCCAACGTGGTCACTTGCTTTTCATTGTGAGTGGAGTTGCTGTTTACATAGTGATCTTCAGGCCAAGCAATGCAGTGACAAGTTCAGATCTGCATGGGACACCATTCAGAATAATGCAGTGGCTGGAACTCACAAGGAAGCCTGATGAGAGGAATTAATATTAAGAGAGCAGAGATTTATCAAGCATACCACAGGAGATTGCTGTGCATTGTCACCTCTGGGAGTGCAAGATGTTGGTTCCCACTCTGCTAACATGATCTGGGCTCTGTGCTGGCAGAGCCACTGCGAGCTGCTGGCTTTCCTGCCTCTGCCTTCAGGTGGTTGCTCTGCAGTTCTGTGTCTGAATGCAGCAGTGGGGAAATGGGTCTGAAGCTTTGCAGTGGGTTCTGGAGATGCAGCTTTGCAGCCTCGACAGCTGGCTCTGGTTTATGAAAGTCTTTTTACGTTTGCTTGTTTCAGTTCAGGACCTCAAGGGCCTTGGGTATGAAAAAGGGAAACCAGTTGGTTTGGTGGGTGTGACGGAGCTCTCTGAAGCCCAGAAGAAGCAGCTGAAGGAGCAGCAGGAGGTAATGCCCTGAAATGGTTTCCACATTCATTGTGTGCCTGCATCTCGTGCCGCAGCGTGGCAGCGCCGGGTGGGGGAACAGAGGTGGTGAGAGCAGAGAAACTTTTCCACATAAATCTCTGGGATTTGTGCTGAATGCCTGAGGATCACGTGGTGCTGCAGTCAGCAGAAATGTCTTAGAGGACTTTGGGGAATACGAGCTAAGCCAGCCAATTGCTGTGCTCCCAAACTAAAACCCCCAATCTATAAGGTCTGTGGTGTCTCATCTGCAGCTGGTTACGTATTGCTTTAGCAGTGGGGAGGTGAGGGTGTGTGTGCAAGCTGTGGTGGAGCAAGAGCAGAATTTGCTTTTGCTGGAACGTGAGGGTGATGTTCAAACTGCACGGGGATGATGAGGTGGCAGCAGTCCTCAGTGCTGTAATCAAGGTGCATCTCTTGGAGGAGCCAGCATGCCTTGCTCCTGTTTGATCAGAGAGGTGAGCAGATCAGATCAAGCAACTGTGCTGCCCCTTGGGGTCTGTAGCTGTCATCACCTGTGCTCTGGGAGGCAGCTGGGGCGGGGGGCTGTGCTGCCTTCGTGTTGCTTTGTGTCCCTGAGTGCACCGTTGCATCTCTTCACGCAGATGCAGCAGATGTATGACATGATTATGAAGCACAAGCAAGCCATGCAGGAAATGCAGATGATGTGGGAAAAGGCCATTCAGCAGCACCAGCATGGCTACGACAGTGATGAAGAAGTGGACAGCGAGCTGGGAACGTGGGAGCATCAGCTTCGGCGCATGGAGATGGACAAGACACGAGGTGTGTGGGGAGCTGCCATGCAGGCACACTGCTTGCTTTGCTCTTGTTCAGAGGCCTCCAGAGGGAGATGGTTGAGGTCGTGTTCTTAGCATGGCAGCCTCAGGGTCGCTTGTCACTGGTCTGCTCTGTGGTTTCCCTCCCTGTTGGGTGGAGGTGATAAGTTTGTTCCTGTGAGGCGTTATGCTTCACAAACCCTTTGGAACTCCCCAAGTTGTAACTGCTGTTTTCACTTCTGTATCCTGGGCAGAGTGGGCTGAGCAGCTGACCCAGATGGGCAGAGGGAAGCATTTCATTGGAGACTTTCTTCCACCAGACGAGCTGGAAAAATTCATGGAGACATTCAAGGCTCTAAAGGTAAAATAGCAGAGATTTCCCAGAGCAGTTGGCAGTGCTTCAGATTTGTCCTGCAGAGATGAGGGTGAGACCTCAGGCACATTTCTGCCCCTTGTCAGAGCAGTTTGTCATCCTGCAGGCCCTCACCCTGGGGTCTGTGTTCCTTCTGCAGGTTTTTGCTCTTTGCAGCAGTAGTAAACTAGAAAGCAGGCTGTTGGGATGGTATTTGGGGGTTAGCTGGAATTAGAGACAAACCTCTCGTGCTCCCCACTGTTTGTCTGCAGTTCCTGTTTAAGACAAGTGGTGGTTGATGCCAAGCAAGGAAAATCTGAGTTTTTATCCAGACTATTGCAGTAAGTAAAGGCATGAAGCATACAAAAAGCTTATGAGAAGTACTTCATAGCTGTCAGTTCTTTCTAAAGCGTAGAACTTCTTGATGCTGGCATCCTTGGTAATGTTTTCTTGTAACCACCATGGGTTCTTCTGTTCCCTGGAGATCCTTGTTTATATAGGAACCGTATCTGGAACTTGATTCAGCGGGCAACTTTAAATTCAGAAGCTGAATATGCCTCAGCCTAATCTCACAGTAGCATTCCCTGCTCCTTGCAGATTGTTATAGGGATTGTGTGACTGTCAACACAGGTATACCCAGAACTGTGGATCATCCATGCAGCTAGAGCATTAACTCTTTAACTCCCAATACACTGCGTGATGTTATGATGTGGAATATCAATAATATAACAAAAATCAGACAACCATAACAGTGACTGTGCAGTGCTTTATCGTTTACCTGTTTTCTTCTCTGTGTTTGTGCAGAAATGGAGTCCCAGGAGATTGTGCTGGTTATTAACTGTTTGCCAGAACAGTCCTGACTTCCAGTAGCTGCTTTTTTTCCTTCCTTTGACCCACAAAGATAGGTCTGTCTGTGCATATACAAAGCAGAACAGCTCTACCTTTTGTCTTTCTGCAGGAAGGACGTGAACCAGATTATTCTGAGTACAAAGAGTTCAAACTGACTGTGGAAAACATAGGTTATCAAATGCTAATGAAGATGGGCTGGAAGGAAGGCGAGGGACTTGGTTCAGATGGACAAGGGATTAAAAACCCAGTCAGCAAGTAAGCAGAGTTCTTCTACTATTGATTTAGTCCTTTCCTCTTAGGCTGATAATTGATGCTCCTGCTCTAGCCTACTGGAAGCAGCTGCAGTGAATGTGTCTGTAATTCATCACTTGAACAGAATATGGAATCCTCTCAGCAAAGGAGGAAAATTGTTTCTGATTTCTTTGGGGTTCTCTCCCTGCCAGGACTGGATTTGTTCCTGTGTCTCAGGCAAGGAGTTGTGATCTGAGCCCAGCTATCTCCTTTTGCCTAGCATGTTGTTTTTTTTCTGAGGAGTTTCCCCCTCTGTAAAACAAAGGTAACACATGCATGCCCCTCATCACTCACAGGACGTGCCTCCACATTTATTTAAACCCTCATGAGAAAACCTTGAGCATCTGAAGCACTGCTGGTGCCTGCTGGCTGGTCGCTGGCATGCTGTGGGTGGAAGGCACTCACCACTACGTGCTCCTGGTGCTCCCATTTGAAAAATGTTGAGTTGGTAGCAGTGAGCATTGTGTGTGACTTGCAGCTCCTTTTTTGCTCAGGAGTTTACTGACTTTATCACATTTTGTAGATAATAAAGCTTCAGGAGAGTTCCATCCAAAAATAGATAAGCATATCCTTTTGGCTGGATCGTCTGCTGGTGGTGTGTGCTGAACTTCAGAGCAGCTGTTGGTGATAGGAAATGCTCTGCATTATTTTTTAGCATTAGATTCTATCATGAATAACAGTTGTTTGTTTACTGCATAATATGAAATGTCTCTACAAAGCACTTCTTTGCCTATTGCAGGAAGGTCTCTCTGGCAGTGTGCTTATTTGTTCAGAGGAGACCTGTGAGGAGAGATCACTGTGTTCAGAACAGCACGACTTTAAAACAGCAGAAGGAAGGCACTTCTGTCTGTCACAGGGTTGAACCAGAGTTGTGATTTGCTTGGGTTTGCCATCTCAGAATTGCTAAGAAGGTGGAAAGGGGCTGTTCTGGAGAGAAGGATGGGAGCTGGGCACGCTGTTGAACAGCTGCCTGCCTCCACCAGGGAGGCAAAAACCAGCAGCTTTGGCTGCCCAAGGTTGGACCCCTGGTTGGGCAGGGAGACCTCCAAAGCACAGGCACTATTTCTGCTCCAGCTCTAAAAGGGGTAAGCAAATACACGTTGCCACTGCAGCTTCCAGCAGACTTCAGTGGTTTGGAAGGGCAACGTAGAAACGCGGCAGAGGCGATGATGTGCTCGGTCCTACCTGCGTTCTTGGCACGAGCTCTTTGTGTGCTGGTGAGCAGCAAGGAGAGCTGCTCCCTCAGCAGCTTTATCTCTTCTGAACAGGGGAACCACTGCTGTGGATGGTGCTGGCTTTGGCATCGATCGTCCCGCAGAGCTGACCAAGGAGGACGATGAGTACGAGGCGTTCCGCAAACGCATGATGCTCGCCTACCGCTTCCGGCCAAACCCACTGGTAAGGTGTCCCAGGACCAGAGCAGGCACAGGGACAAATGTTTGGAGACTCCTGTGTGTCTCTTGTAAAAGAGAAGGCAATGTTTCCAATTGTTTTCTTTTTAAACCAAGAGATCAAATTCAGCGAACGTTCCTTTGATTCATTCTCATTCTGAATCAAATCCCCTCACCCAGTGATGCCTGGATGCGCACGTCTCCTTGCTGTGCTTTCCTGATGCAAAGGATGCTGCCTTTAGTCCTGTGTGGCCCATACCAAGCAGGGGTGCTGCACACAGGGGAGGCAGATGGGTTGTCCATGAATCTGTGGCTTATTTTGAATAATTGTTTTCCTGCCTGTGAGAGCTGAGCGAGCTGGCGGTGCCCGTTACGTTCAGCGTGCCGGCGCATCTCGAGTGCTGCCTTTGTGATTTGTGATGGGAAACCTCAGCTTTTGCTGTCAGAGGTGTCACGTTTCAGTGGCTTTTGCAGATAATTAAGCTCAAATGCTCATTGTTCTGTGAAGACGACGCTTCTGATTAATTTTCTCCTGTTATTCCCTGCAGAACAATCCACGACGACCTTACTACTGAGAATGCTGGTGGTTTTTTTTTTTGGGGGGGGGAGGGGATGATCTGTTTCCAAAACAATCGTAATTTTACTGTGAAACGTTATGAAGTCGCATTATCATTCTCTTACTTGCTAACATTGACAACTTCCTCGTGTCACAATGCCATCTTTCACCCAGAAGGAAAGCTGCAGGCCCACTCACTGCGTGCTCCAGTGCCATGACAGCCGATGTAATGAGGCCTGCATGGTGCTGGGAGGGGTAACAGAGCTGGTGAGGACAGGGGTGCACTCAGCAGGGCACTGTGCACACGAGGGCAGCTCCAAAGATCCCAATAGGGATGGATAGTTCAGGGACTCCATTCAGTTAGAGCTCAGTGTAGTGTTACTGACAGAGCGCGTCTTTGGGGTAACCGTAGATCCCCTGGTTTTCAGATGAGCAGCCTGTGCTGCTCTGTTGTAATTGCAGAGGTGATAGGGGGCTCCTGGTCAGCCTTTACTCCCTGACAAACTGAGTTCTGACACTGTCATGAAGCCAGGAGTACAGTCTGACCTCCAGCTGACATTGCACAACCGCTGCCTACCTGCTTCACCTCTGCCCTCTGCAAGAGGAGACTGGGAGCAGAGCGGAGCTGAGTGCAGGGAGAGGTGCACAGGGCATTGCATTCAGCTGCAGAGACAACAGCTTCGTGGTTCCTTGGACACTTGAGTTCACCCACAGCTTCTGAGCAGAACGAAGCACTGCAAACCATGCCCCTGGACGTGGGTGACCAAGAACCCAGCCTTCCAACACAGTTTATCAAAGACCATTTGGGTTTTGTTGTTGTAAGGGGAAAAAACAGCTGCGAGTACGGATTTTCCTCGTTCATTCTGTAAATAAAATAAAGCTCGTTTGTTCCTTAGTTTTAATCACTGAGTTATGGCACAGAGCAGTCTTACTGTGAGCAATGGGAGGTTGGGAAACAGAGATAGGGAATGTGCCAGGGGAGGTCAGTGTGACATCTGGACTTGGTGCTATGTTGGGAAAACAGTTCCCCTCCCTTTCAGGCTGAAGAAGGGGGCTCTGTTGCCTGGGCTGCACTGGGTGAAGAGGATTCATCTTGGACTGCAACAAACATTTATGGTTAATGTAGATAAGTAACGAGACTTCCTTCTTACATTTACTCATTCAAACACAAAAAAGAGGGCAGCAAAACCCCACAACAAACACACTGCGTGGCACGTAGGGATGAAAGCCATTTCTCCTTGCCCTGTGCTCATCCCTTCCTCTCACCGTGAGCGCCCACCTTCCCCCCTTCTCCCAGGAGCTGCTTTCAGTGGGGCTGGGCTGCCTTGTCCTTCCCCAGACCCACAGCTGAGGTCCATGGGGAGCTGTGCAGCCCCAATCCGGGGCTGGGCTCTGTGCTGTGTCCCCATGTGGTGCTGATGACACAGCACAGCATGCAGTGTCCCAGCCTGGGGCAAAGTGCAGAGCAGTTCTGTCGCTCCCCGGACTCAGAAGCAAAAGGGCAAAAGAGTGACACAGTGGCACATTTGTGAAGGCGTTGGGAGAGAGGGGAAAGGTTGAACCTTCGGGGTCTGCTCAGCAGAGTGGAAGTTCGGTACCACCGCTGGGGTGGGGGGTAGAGGTTTTGCTGGAGGAGGTCGGGGAGGTGCTGGGATCACAGTGGGGCACACACAGCGTGGGGCTGCGGAGTTCTGCTCAGCCCCACTCATGGCTGAAGGCCGCAGACCCACGTTGGCTTTCATTTAATTTGCTCTCCCTCATGTGCTGTGAAGGGCCGTGACCTCCTGGCTCCGTTAAGTGCTTAAGAGTTCCAGAATGAGTTGGCTAAAAATATTATATATATATATATAAAATAAAATCCATTTCGAGAGTGTCTCAGGAAGGGAAATAAACAGAAAACCACCCCCAAG
>VXAB01014000.1:305-16582 GCA_013399175.1 Odontophorus gujanensis
CCAGGAGCTCGCGACGTGTCGGCCCCTCCGCCTTCACCGCATCGCCGCCGCGCTCCGGCTGTCCTTGCGGTGCCGGCTGACACCGCACCGCGCCTCTTCCCTCCCGCAGGTGACCATGGCTGAGTTCGCGCAGCAGCGCGGCAAGAGGAGGGACGACAGCGGGCTGGGCAGCGTCCTGGACCTGCTGCTGGCCAACGCCAGGCTGGTGCTGGGCGTCAGCGGCGCGGCCGTGCTCGCCATCGCCACGCTGGCCGTCAAACGGGTGAGGCTGGCGGCGGAGGGGGGGAGATACCTTGTCTCTTCTGGCAGTGGGGCTGCTGGTCGTGGGGCTTTCCACCCGTGTCCCTGTGTCTGCGTGAGCAGCTGTGGCTAGAACAGTGTGAGTGAGGCTGTTTGGGGACTGCAGCCCCCCACACTCAGCGCGGTCGGGATGGGGGAGCCCCCACTCCGTGCCCTGCGGGTGGGATGTGGGTTCTGTGGACCACTCATACGTTCTTTCCATGTCTGTCCCACCAGCTGATAGATCGAGCCACGAGCCCTCGTGAGGAAGGTGATCCCAAAGCTGAGCAGAAGACCCTGGAGGAGAGCTGGCAGGACTTGGCCTTGATCAAGGCAAGCCAAAAACCTCCTAAGAAGCAGAGAAGGGAAGACCTCAGCGAGCCCCTGCTCTCCCCGGCCGCACCACCAGCACCAGGTGATGCTTCTGGTGAGCACGTGTGGGTGAAGCTCCCCTCGGCTGGCTGTGCCTGTGCCTGGGAGCTGGGCTTTATTTTTAGCTCCGTGGCTGGAAAGCTGGCCTGATTTGTGTCTGCCCCTTCGGGAAGCTCCCAAGCCGTGGCCCCTTTTTCGGCATTGCCTCAGTGTCAGCGCCTCTGATAACTCCCAGCTGTCTCAGCCAGCTGATTGTGGCTGCCCTGCCTTTGTTTCCTGCTGAACGGTGCTTGGTTTTTGGTTCAGCTCTGTCCAGGCAGGAAGATGTGCCTATGAACTGCTGCAGGCAAGGGCTGGCTTGGCTGGCTGGCTGCAAAAGCGGTGTTTTCTGAGTAGGAAAGCAGCCCATCCTGGTGCTGGGCCGGTCCCAAGGCACCGCACTGAGCGGGGTTCATCGAGGGCTCAGAGGTTGGGGGGTGGCAGGGCAGGGGTGAGCAGTGGGGCTGAGACTTGTGAGGGACCCTGGTAGTTTGTGCTTTGTCTGGCTGCTGCTGCTGCTGCTTAGCCAGGCTTTCCCACCTCTAGCTGGGATGTAACACCAGGTCCTGTTGGGTTTTGGGTTTGGACTGAGGCCTGTGCTGGCTGAAAAGTGCTGTCAGAGCATTCTATGCCTCTCGTGGCCAAAGGCTGAGAGCTGGGACTTAGGCATGTGCTTTCTCTATGGCTGATGCGCCCAAAGCCATGATTTCTTCCTTGCCTTTGCCCCATCCCCTTCTTGCAGAACCCAGGGCCTGCCCCGTACCCCCGGAGCCTCCTCAGGTCGAGTCCAGCCCTCCCCGCTGCCTCACTCTGCAGGAGAAGCTGCTCTCACACTCCAGCACCCACCTCCCCATGCCTGAGGAGCAAGTGGCAGTCGCCCAGCAGCTGGCCCGCAGCATCTGTGCTGAGCTTCAGAGCTTCATGCGGAGCAAGTGCCCAGAGTTGCCCTTTGGCAGCCTCTTCCTCAGTGGTCCCCTGCTCGATGGCCTTGGGGCTCTTGCTGCTGACCACATCCACTTCATGCTGCCTGTAGTCCTCGATGCCACACTCTGGAGCCTCATCCCAGGAGAGGACACCGTTGTGAGAAACCCCCAGTACTGGCTCATCAAAAGGACTGACCTGGAGTATTTCCCTCGTGGGCGCAGCCCCTGGGACAAGTTTCTTGTGGGCCAGTACCTCTCCTCCAATGTGCTCAATGAGACCCTCCACAAGATGTTGGTGGCCTCCATCAACTGGCCAGCCATTGGCAGCCTGCTGGGGACAGTCATCCACCCGCTCGTGGCCTCCCGGGAGCTGAGGCTGGATGTCAAACACCATCAGGTTGAGCTGAGCATTGCCATCTTCCCTGTGGTGGAAATGGAGGGCAAAGTTCTTCTGGCTGCTCCTCCTGAAGGACTGGTGGAAAACCTCTGGCTTGAGAGCTTTGGCAGGGCGGAGGTCTTGAAGGTGAAGGAACTGGATGCTGGTGATGCTGGGGCTCGGCAGCACTGCCTCTGCATCCTGAATGGTGTCTGCAGGAGCCATCCTGCCCTGCACAAGCTGAGTGGCAGCCCCTTGGCACACGTCATCCTTCACCTGAGTACCACTGAGTTGGACTGGGCAGAGGAAAGCCTTGCCACCAGGTTCCAGCAAGTGCTCGAGGAGCTGGTGGGCTACCTGGAGAATGGGGTCCTGCCTTGCTACTTCAACCCCAAAGTCAACCTTTTCTGTGAGCTGTTGGAAGAGGAAATAGAGGAGATGGGTTTCTTGCTCTATAGGGCCGTGTCTGAGCCAGGACTCCTGCTGACAGAGAAGTGACTGGTGCAGTGGGAGCTCCTGGTCCTGGGGCGTTCCTCAGCTATCCGGGTTGCAATGCTTCTAGTTGACTAGTCGGTAAGAGGCCAAGTTCTTGCACTTTACGAACAAAAGTATTTCCTTTCTGAATAAAACGTGCCTGAGAGAAATGGCTGATGGTGTAAGAAGCCGTTTGCTGTGAGGCTCTGCCTTACCCACGCTGAATGCAGCCCCTAAAGCTAAATCCTATCTGCTGGGAACCAACACGGAACAAGTTTGGCTGCAGGATCCCAGTGAACTGCTCCATCCCAGCCTGCCATCCCAACTTCCAGGTTCCCTCTGTGCTCCAAGCAGAGACCTGAGTGGTTTGGAGCATCCCCTGTCCCTTGGGGCACGCATGTCCCTTGATGCTGCTACAGACCTCATAGCTTGTGGCATCCTGGGTGCTGTGTGGGTCCTCCTGTGAGCAACGAGCTCAATCATACAGTGCCATGGGGTGAGGTTGGAACTCTGTTCCTTGCCAGGGCTGCATTCTGGGATGTTGCCAACCTGAAATAAAGCCTGAGCAATGGCTGTGTGGCTGCCTGGGTACTGTAAGGTAATGCCATAGCAAGGTTACTCTTTGGAAATCCTTTCAGGTGCCAAATAGCAGCCCAAGCTCAGCCCTGCCTGGCTGTTCTGCCAGCATCAGCCCTGCCCCAAGGAGGGGTCTCCGTGGCCCATTCTCAGAGCTGCTGTGCTGCAGCGTGGGCTGGCAGCAGCAGGAGCTGCAGCCTCCTGGTGGATGCCAGTGCCATCTAACAGGCCATGGTGTCCCTTCCCAGCCTGTCAAGTGACCTTTTCATGTATGTATTGCTGCTGTCTTAATGTCCTGTTGCCCTGAAGCCTTGTGGTGTGGGGCAGGAAAGGACAGGATTGATGCACAGAGCAGAGTGCTTGCAAGAACTCAAGTGGTGGTTTGTGCTTTTCATGAAGGTTTGTTTTGTTTGAGTATTTTTTGTTGATTTTTTTCCCTTTGAGTAGCTGGTAGGTTTTGTTTCTGACTGTAATCCAAGCACGAAGGAATACGTTCTTGTATTTAATGGGAAGAGTTATGCTGTTTTTGCACACTGGTAGAGATGGTGAAATCCTGTGGACTTCAGTGTGAGCTGTGTGTTTAGTTTTCTTTACAGCTATCTTGTTTGTGGGAGGGAAAAAAAAGCACTGTGCCTTTCCTCCCAGTCTGAAGATTACTTGGTTTGTTCCTTCGAGCAACTTCCCAAGTGTTAGTGATGAGAATAAACCCTTGCTGTGTGCACTGGTTCTCTCGTTCTCAGATGTTTCGTGTCTGTCCTGTGGTGAGGGCTGGAGCTGTGCTCCTGCTGTGGCAGCATTCCTGGGAACAGTGCAGCTAAGGTGTACCCTGTGTACAGATCTTGGCAGGCAGCACTTGAGCCCCATGGTGCACAGCTTTTCTCTTCCAGACCACCACGTAAAGCACCCCATGCTCCTGCTGCCTGCAGAAGCATCCAGTGCTGTCTGGATGCTGAGCTCTTGCTGTTTAACCAGCAGCCCTAACTGCTCAGCTGCCTGAATGCTAACCAGGGTGAGAGCAGTAAAGCTGGTAACAGCACATGCCATCAGCAATGCTAAACCTGTGTGCTATGCATTGCTTACTGCTGCTGTTGCCATTTGGAGGCTGCTGCCCAGCTCTAGCTGTGCCTTAGCCAGCTCACTGATTGCATTACGAGGCCTTCTAATCCCGTTATTTTAAACAGTACATTTGTATTTTTAGGTTACAGCTGTTAACAGTGGGAGTGAGGGGTACAGAGAAATGCAATGTAGGTTCTCCTGACTGTACTCTGTAGGTCTAGGCCTGACAGCAATGAACTTCTGTAGACTTGAGAGCTCCTCTTTCTTGTGCAGAGCTGAACATGAACCTGTGCTCCTGTTCTCTCCCCTGCTTTGAGCTACCCACTAGGCAGTGCTTCAGACTCCTGCCCACTCAGGTTTGCTTCGTGTATCACCTTAGTACTGACCCATGGCAATGGCTTTCTGCTTAGGAGCAGCGTCCTGAGCAATGCTGGAGGCCCTGGGGGAGCAGCTGAGCACTGTCCTCTGCCAGAAGAGGACAATGGAGTTTTGTGGAGCTACTTGCTTTGATGTAGAGAAAGCCCTGAGAGGGAGGAGGTATGCTGGCTTTTTCTCAGGGAGCTCAGTCTGAACTATGCACAGGAAACAAGAAACTCCCTTCAGGTTCAGCCAATTGTCTTTCCCTGGACAACAGCACTACACCAAATGCAGCTGGAGAGATAAAACTGTTCTACCCACACCCCCACGGCTCAAAGCAAAGCTGTGGGAAAGCTTCTGTATTGCTCCAACGACTGAATGGGAAGAGGACTTGTGTGGATGGTTTTAGTGATAGCTCAACTATTTTAAGTAGGAAGAAATAATCAGACAGTTAAGATGTCACTGCATCAAATTTAAAAATTAAATAATCTTTTAATACGAAGCTTATTACTTGGACAAAAATTAACTTCCATTAACTAGCAGCATCACACAGGCACGTCTCAAGTCTGTGGAAGAATGCAGTTTCAAATTCAGGAACGGTCTGAAATGAAGGCTTTTCCTGAGCACTGCAGCTCAGCTTCCCTTCCAGGACAAGCTCCATCTTCTCTGCACCAGGCTCCATCAAAGACAAGGACAACCAAGGTAAGTGACAAAAAAGAAAGGGGAATGTTGCTGTGTTAACTTCCACCTAGAAGGGCAACTTAAAATTCCACACTGTGGAAAACCAGGGAGACAAAAGAGTTGAGCAGCCCTAGGTCTGTCCCAGTGCCTACGATCCAGCCCTTCACACAGAAGTGCTGTGTACAATTGCTACCGCAGTGGGAGCTGCAGGTGGACTAAATTCATTGCTGTTTTTCCTGCAGATCCACAGTTTCCAACTGCTTCCTTGAAATGTTTATAGAGTATTCTGATTTGCTCAGCAGAAGAACAGTTGAAAACCAAAGGCTGACAGCAGTAGTGGAGCCAGTTTTCAAAGCTGGTTGAACCCTCGCTGCCCATGCTCATGATATGTGAGTGAGGAAGGGACCCCTTAGTAGGAGCAGCCTGCAACCAGCCCTTCCTGAAAGCACTCACACAGATTCCTTTCTGGGTTCCAGTTCCTTTCAGCAGTAGCTGCTCCTGAAGCAGCTTGCAACCTTGGACCTTTCAGAACCTCTTAGAGATGCCCACCCAGGCTCAGTGATCTAGAGGGCAAGTCTTCTTGGTGTGGCCAGGCTGGTGGCAAATGCTACAGGTCCGTGGTTTCTTGGCAGATGCTCCTTGGGAGAAATTGCTTGGTCTCTTAGCTTTACTTCCCAACTCCCTTGAGTGTCCACTACTTCCAAAGTGGTTAAAAGAGAAATCTCCAGAAGCTCCTAGAAAGAAATACCTTGGACTTAAGTGCCTTTGAAAATATACAGAGGTGAAGACAGATGATGGGTTCAAAATGGCAGAAGATCAAGGACTGTGCTATCGCAGCCAATCAAGTTATTTCTGAAACTCCATTTGTTTCAGATTTGTTTGGACATTTAAATGTTATCCATCTCTCTTGCAGCATTAGAGAAACGTATGAACAGAACAGGGAAAACTGATCTTTCTGGTTGTGTGCACCAGGCAACAGCCAAAAGCAGAGGCAACAAAACATGGCAGAGAACTTGTTCTTAAAGTAGGTCTGAAAATGGTTCTGCCCCTTTAGGGCCAAATGTTTATGAAGGAAGTTGGTGCTAAAGGGCTCTCTCAGACTACATCTTTGCATCTGTATTTTGCTTACGGCCCTTCTTTTTTGTGTCAGTGCCCTTTCTTTTGCATCTGATATTTTTTTATGGGTGTTTGCTTTCAGCACTTTTTGCTACAGCCACACTAGTTTCTCAGCTGCGATCAAAGCTTCAGCAGGGCCTGGCCCTTCACTGCATTTCTAAACTAGGATACAAGGGAGCACCACGGCTTCCTTGTACTGACAGAATGGGGCTTAAGATCTCCAAAGTGGTGTTGATGCTTCAGCTCTGTTCAGGTCAATAACAGCTCTCTCAAAATGGAACACTAGAACTTGGGAGTACAAATTCTGTCTCAAGCAGACTGTTGGAAAGCACGCTGGGTTTTGTCTAGCAACTCATGGAAGCTTAAGTTTAGTGTGTGTAGAAGCAAAGCATTCTGTCACTACTTAGGGCTCAGTGGATCTGTGTTACAAGAATGTATCCTGCAGATATGTAAGCCAGATTCAGTTGTTGCTTCTAACACTTTCTAAAGACAAACCTGAAGTCTGTCAAATACAAGAGTTGTGCTGTGACAGCATTATGCATGTATGAGGAGTGTCTACTCAGCTTAGCTTTAAGAACAGCCTCCAACCCTTGCATTTTACCCCGAGCCCAGGCTTACCTGGAGCCACGTTTTCATCAGCCCACTGGAAGAAGCCGCACTGCTGCTCTCTGGGTTTTGAGCACGTGTGGAACTGTCGCCCTTTGTTAGGACCATCTTTTTGGACCGTGCGTGTGACAGCTGGCTGCTCACACCTGCAGACTGTGCTGCCTCCTGAACTGGAGCTGTCACTGCTTCCAAAGTGTTCTGGGCCTCTCTTTCCTCCTGGTCTTTGAGAATTTGCAGGGCCCCTTGCCCCAAAGGCCTGGGGTGGTGCAGAGCCCCGTGGAGCTGCTGCATTGCTTCTGTCCTCTGACTGTTGGTCAGACCAGAGGAAAAAGTTGCAGCTATTGGCACTGCATTTGTAAAACTGTCTGCCTTGATTGGGCCCTTCTTTGCGCACAGTTAACAGCATGGCTTCGTTCCCACAGTTGCACACCACTGCATTATTCCCATCATCTGGAGCAGCTGAGGGAGTCCTGGGTGTTCTTGCTGAACTCAAGGAAAGCAGATGTCCTGATGCCATGTTTGTGCCCCCCCCCACATGCCTGTTTCCACTGCTTGCTCTGTTAAAGGAGTTGTTCTCTCTCAACTGGTTGGCTTGCTGGCAGGCTGACTGTCCAGGTTGGGACGATCTGTTTGAGTACCTCAGGTCCAGGAGCTCTTTCAGCATCTGATCGCAGCCTCCAATGCAGCCAACAAACTCCAGGGGCATCATGGGTGGAGCACTGCCTCTCTTTAACTTAAACTTCAGCCTAAAAGGAAAGGAAGAATATAAATCTGCCAGTTCTGCTGTACTTACTGTTTACCTTCCTTCCCTCCACCTTCTTTCCATCCCTAAGCCATGAGAGTGCTGCCCCAGCTTTTCAAGATTGAAACAGAAAACTGTTGCCCAGCCTAGTCCCTGGAAGTCTCTGGCCCTGATGGCTAACATATGTTTAAGGAGTTGCATTTCCCTAAGGGATAAGTGGTATGACCTACCTGTGAACTGGATGTGGTTCACACACAGCACAGATGCTCTCGTCCTTGGCCACATCCAGCACAAAATCAGGAAACCAGACTGCAGTCTTACAAGCTGGATATCCCATGCAGCTGAGATAGAACCTGCCGAGGGAAGAAGGCACCAAATGAGGAAGAGGCAAAACCAAGACAGTCAGTGACTTGTTCTGCACTCTTCTCAGCTGTCAGAAGTTATCACAGCAAAGCTTTTTTTAAGAGTACTTGAAAAAGAGGTTCAGAGTCCACATAGCTTTATCAGCTGGTACAGTTTGTTAGCTACAGCCCAAGTTTTCATGCAGTGCTGCAGGAAGGAGGTAAGTGAACAACACTTAGCAAGATACAGAAAGTTGTGTTCTAAGACAAGGAAGATCACCAACCCGCCATTCTTTTTGGTCTTCAGGACCATGTCATTGCTGCACTGTGGACACTTCCGAATGGAAACAGGCATTGCTGGGTAGACTTCCTCTTGTTCTGCAATTTCTGTGGCTTCTCCGAAATACTGAGCCAGGGCCTGGTCCAGCCTATAGAGAAACAAGCAGAGCATGCAATCTGTCTTGTCTGCAAAAAGCAATCAAGCAGCGAATTGATGTCTGCTGCCCTCTGCACGGCCCCTCTGAGCTTCTCCATAAGCATGTCAATTCCACACCATGCCTCTGGAACAGGCTAGATGTGTGAGCAAATGAAAGTGGCCAGAGCACTTGCTCATGTCCTTCAGACATCTCTGAATTGAATTCAAAGAGTTTAAACCACAATTATGAGTTAATTGGCACCAGCTCATGATGGCAAGCCATACTGCAAGTCAGCCCTTCCCATGTGAACTCCTGCACGTCCTGAGCAGAGCTTCAGGAAGGCGATGTGACAGGATCCCAGGCCAGGTGACAAACCAGCATGTCCCAGAATGGCCAAGCAAGCAGAAGAAGGCAAAGACAAGACTCACTTGTTGGCGCTGGCCACAGCCTCAATGAAGACTTGTTTATACTTTTGGACTTGCTGTTGCAACACTATGGATTTGTCTTTCTTCCCCTCACAGATCAGCTTCAGATCAGCCTCCAGCTCAGCTCGAAGGTCAGGCTTGGACATCTCATAGCCCATGGAATCATAGCCTGGAGGAACATACCACAGGGTAAGTGAAAGGAACAAGCAAGTAAGGAACATACTCTCTTCCTAACAAGTGCTGCCCTTACCTTCAACCAGCCCCATACCCAGGTGGCCTGGGAGGAACCTCTGATCTGCTGTGAGGCCCACATACATCCGTGTCTTAATTGTCTCAATGTGCTCAGCGTGAGTGGCATCAGTCCCTGCAAACAGACATGTTGTGAGTCAAATTAGGTGCCAAGAAGAGATTCCCCTTGTGCCTATTGCAGTGTAAGATGCTAAAGGGACAAGGAGACACAATTATAGCCAGGAGTAGCACTGGCCTCAGATCCCACTGGTGCTGAGGCCAAGAAAGTGCATGCAGGTATGCCCAGGACCCTGAACTTCACATCCCCTTGGGTATTGGAGAGACACTACAATCTCGTTAGGCTCTCTGGACACTGCCCACAGGTTTCTACTATCTCTCTGTTTTGTATATTTAAGTGACTCCTTATCTGAAGTGATATTTAGAGAATCCCCTACTCTGGGGGCAGGAAAGAACTAGTACTACAGAATTTGAGGAGATGCTTATGAACGAAGCTCTCTCAAGAGTGAAAGGCCACGCTGCCAGTACTGACCAATGCCATGTTTCTCCATGAGTGCAATGAGATCCGCTTCCGTGAGGAGCAATGGAGGGCTGGTTTCCCCATCCACCATCTCCACTGTAGTGGGCTGAAAGCGAGACCCTTTCTGATACAGTGGGATAACCTGAAGGGAAGGAGAATCTCTTTGAAACTGCCTTCTGAACCATCCACTGAAGACAAATGTCACGCTAACAGCAAGTTGGTGTAGTAATTATAGCAGCACTCTGTTCTGGAGGAGATCTGGTCTTGGAATATTCAGGATTAGTCAGTAAAGACCAGCCAGACACTACGGAACAGCAATTGCAGCTCCTCTTGGTAAGTATCCCCCTGTGGTGTCAGAAAGGGAAGGACTGGGAGAATCTATCCAAAGCTGAATAAAGTGGCACAGGTCTTTAGCAGAGATAGCTCTAAGTGAAACAGCCAGTGGGCTAAGAATTGTCAAAGGATGTTCTGTAGTTAGGCCTGAAAGTGGCAGGGAAGCTTTCCCATTAGTACAACCCATCTACAGTTTCAAACTCCAGGTATTTCAGCCTGTCCCATCTATGTAGTTCAAGGACGTTACCTTGTCACTCCACTTCTCATAAGGATAAACTTCCAGATAATTTCGGGCCAGGATCATAAGTCCTTGAGCAATGAATCGCTCGTTAGCGATGTCAATCTCCACAGTTGTTTCCTGTCCCTTGGCATCTTGAGAGCAGCAAGCCAAAAAATGGCGCACAATGAATTCGTATAACTTCTGTTCGTTGCCCTGTTATCAAACAGTAGGAGAGTTAATCTAGTATTAGCCAGATGTTAAGAAATATTAGTGATCTCAGGTGAAGATACTGTGCTAACAATTATATTACTAAGATTCCTATCTTTATTTTATCAGGCAATACTAAACTCACCTGTAGGTTAGCAGTGTATTTTGTGGGGTGAATGGGAGGGTGAGCCTGATCTGATTTGGTTCCGCTCCGAGGGGTCGGCCCACCCTGATCCAAGATCCTTTGTGCAAATGCTCCCCAGCTGGGGTCCTGTGTTTGGTGTTGTACTAAGGCAGAGAGGTTCAGCTCCTTGGGGAAAATGTTGGTCTCTGTTCGGGGGTAGCTAATAAACCTTAAGAAAGACAGAAGAGCACTTCAAGAGAGACTCAAGGATGATTCCCATTTTGGACTCACAGTCATATATTTTTGAAATAACTAAGTTTACCACGACAATTCTTACTTTCTTACCCTTGAGTATAGAGTTTTTCTGCTATTCTCATGGTTTCCTTTGCATTTATTTTCAGTTTGCGAGAAGCCAACTTTTCAAGTTCCTACGTTGTGAAGAGCCAGAAAGAAAAAGTATTTCTGCTCTATTCTGAGTAAAATATCTGTTTAAAGCTTCTTTCAGTCTTTTCAGCATAGTTCAAACATACCACAGTGTCCAGGGGTAGGGGCCTCCATTTGCTCTTTGGCTTGCTTCCAACCTCAACAACAGTGGCAACGGGATCCTAAATGCAGAGTAAGCAAAGTCTCCTTGTAGAGTTCACACAAACTGTTCTTTAAACATCTTCAACAAGGAGGATGCAGGAAATGTTTGGCCAGTACTCCATCACACATCTATTTACAAGTTTTCCTACCTCCATACACATGTGGTAAAGGACCAGGCATGCTGTGTGATTAAAGAGTCGGTTCCTCTTCCAGTTGAAGACCACATTGCCATCTTCATGATCATGTGTCACTGTGTTAAAAAGCAGATCAGAGCTATAGAATCATAATATAGCTGAAAACCAGCAAAGGCAATGGGACCACACTACCAGGAAACATTTCTAGTCCTGCTTAATGATAACAGCAAAGGAAATCAGTTCTGCAGCATTGTTTGTTAGTTGCCCTGAAGTTTTTCCTCTCCAAATACATTAAACCCCTTAAAATTGATTACGCTTTCCTCCTGCATACCTTTGATTTTATAGAAGGTTTCAGGGACAAAGGCCTGGATGGCTTTAAAGCGCTCAACTACGAACCCCAGAGTTGGGAACTGGCAACTGCCATAGCTGATCAGCTGATCTGCTAAAACATCAGGGAAGATCTTCTGGAGCCTCAGGGTCTGGAACCTGGTGAAAGCAGCACCTGAGAAAACAAAACAGATGCTAGAATTGAATACTTCAGCAATGAAAGGTAATCACAAAACTGCAGAGGGCTTTTGTAATGCCCTGAGTACTAATTTTACTCTTTTGATACTAAAATTCACAGAAGCCTTTCAGAGCTATTAACCTATTGCTTGTTTCAAAGAACATGTTGTTTACAGTGAAACAGGAGATGTGCTTTAGTTGATTCTGATCTAAAAATCAGATTTGGAACACTACAGGGGGCATTGTATTGGAGACATGGTACCAGCTGATTTTTAAGGAGCTCTTGCTGAGTTTTAGCACTGTGAATTTGGCTAAGAAATGAAAGTCTTAAAGCTAGTTATCAAGTTTTTAAAGTAATCTAAGAGTTCAAGAATTTATAGAAAATAAGCTATATGTTGATGACAGAACGTAAGCTGTCTGTCCCCTGCCTACTTAACCATCCTGTTGCTCACTCGCTTTCAAGGGTACATGCAGCAGCTCAAGCCTAGCAGCCAGCTCTCATCACCAAAGTATGTTTACTTACCTATCCTGAGGTCCAGCTCCTGCCTGACTTCAACGGCATCGCTAGTTTTTTGATCTGGTTGGGTGAGATTCTCACAGGCCCTTCTGACAGCATGAAGTGTAATCTCAGAAAAACGTGCTCGGAATACCTGGAGGTTTGGCTTTACTATCAGGGGAAAAAAAAAAAAGCAAAGTGACTCAAACAGCAATGGAAAGCATGAACTAACACACTCCTGCTGACTTTTAAGTGTGTGCTGTCAACTGATTCCACATATTTCCAATCTATTAACATATTTCTGGTGTAACAGAGCCATGTATCTATCAGAACTACAGTCAGTAGATTTGACCTGGAGACGATTAAGAATGACAACTGAGCAAGAGTGACATCTGTTACTACATCTGAGCAGTGATACCTGCTAAGTCATTTTAATGGAAAGCAGATTGATACGACAGATGCTCTACACACCAGCTTTGCAAACATGAATGATCTCAAAACCGATGTTCTCTCCTTCTCGATCACAGTCAGTCCAGATGACCAGAGCTTGGCATTGCTGGACTTCTCGTTCAAGGGTTCTCTGAGAGGAGAGAAAAAATACACTGAACGAGACCTACTCAGGCTGCTTGGTTTGACATTCAATTTTAGAATGACTCACTAACTGAACATGAAATGCAACATGTATCCATGGAGATGGATTGTTGCAATGACATTTTGCAATGGTAACTCTCAGGAGATTAGGCAGCTTTCAAAAGGAATGAATCATTTATTTACTCTTTGTTAAAAAGCACTGCTTGGATTGGGTTGTACTACAGTCTGCTTTGTGAAAATGTTGTTTTTTGTAAAATTGAGATGCAATTACCCATTGCAGCTTGTTGGAAATGACATTTCTGCTTTTAACAATGTAGCTGTTCCTTTAACATTCTAATTTTACACTAGCAGGAGGTTTCAACTTGACAGAAGAACAAGATAGTACTGCTAGGAAGTCCAGGAGGAATTTGCTAAACTCTAGAAACTTAAGGACAAAGGTAAAATCCTCCCTCTATCTGAAATAATATTTGTAGAATTAACCTCTGAACTCTGTCTTTCAAGAAAACTCTTTATAACAACATACCTTAATATCCACGTAATTCTCAGGACAGTATTTCTCGATTTCAGCATCAAAAAGAGCTAGAGGGTTACAGCTGTGCCTGGTAAACAGAGGACAAACAGCGTGCATAACAAACAAAACCAATGTCAGGCAATAACTGCTGCTGTTCAGTACTGGAATTAGTAATACTATACTAAGAGCTTTAACTTAAGATTTGTGTGAAACACTGAGCTGCGTTTACTCAAAAACAATAGAATTGAAATGCAAACAGAGAACACAAAATCTGGAAGGCAGCCCTAAATGAGCAGCTTCTCATGCTTCAAACACAAAAAACAAAACACCTCACTTCCCAGGATAAGTCTTAGTTAAACAAAGAACACAAAAACTCGAGTTTTAAAATCAATTTATTTCCTTGGATTGGCCTTCCGGTAATTTAACCAATATTGAAACTTGCTGGGTTTTCTTGTTTGTTTGTTTTTAGCACTATGAATATGGTGATTTGAGACAATATTAGCTAATCTGTAAATAATTTGCTACTTATCATGCTGCTCAGTGCAGCTGCTTGAAGCACACTGTGCCACTGCCCCTCCCAGGATGTCTGCTACTGGAGCTGAGTGCTGCCTCTCCCAGCTGGTAAGGTACAGCCTGAGGGGCAACACCACATATACTTCCAGGAGATGTTCCCTCCAACAGTGCGGCGCATATGACCATGGCGGCCCTGCTCAGCTTGGGATCAGAAGCAGAAGACAAGCTTCAGACTTGTGAGGATGCAGTACACACCATTTGCGGAATGGCAGCTTGAAATCATGAGCCAGCAAGTGTCCTGATACAGATGTCATCACCATAGTAACGTTCTGTGAGAGAGAGGGGAAGGTAATTAGTGTCCATCTTTTGCTATAGGCTGCCTGGAGCCCTAAAGTCTTGACACAGTTCTCAATTGAGACAACTAGTGATACCTCCCTCCTGCTTATTTTAACAGACTCCTTTCCCTATAGGCAGGTAAGCCTACATCTTTATCCTGATTTTTTGTAAGAAGCTTTCAATTCTAAGAAACGTTTTTGACAAATGGGAACTCAGAACAAAGTTGAAAGAAAAGCCAGGAAGAGAAAGTCTGTTTTTTTCCTTGTCTTTGGACAAAACTGCATATGCATTTCATAACTTCTAACAAATTTTGTTTTGTTTTTTTAATAATTAGTATTCTGCACTTCTCCGGTCCAGCAGCAGAATGAAAGAAAACTCTACCTGGCCAAATATCTGGTAGTCATACTCGTAGATCTTGTTGAACTTGGAAAAGCCTTCTCTCTGGAAAGGAAAAGAAAGTTGCAAAATTTCTGGCTCCTACCAGAAGCCAAACACATTCTGTCTCACTTTATATGGACTGTTAACGGCAGGGCACGGAAATACAGGGCAAGTGAAAACTGGCTACTAGCTAAAACAGAAAGGCAAAGGACAGTTGAACAGAAATTACCTGTACTATTTTTAGAAACAATGAGATAGTGTCTTCCAATTTAATAGTATTTTAAAATACACCTGAAGGGGCAACAGGACTGCCACACTATGGATGGTGATGACAGACAGGTTTGTTTATCAGGGCTGCCAGTTACAGTCCCCGCTCCTGATAAACAGCTGTCCTGCTCCAAACAACAATCAGTGCACCAGTTCTGGGTCCCTTTCAGCTGAGATTTATGGAACTTCCTACATGGGACATTTGCATAGTTTCCTACAAAAGTATGACACTATCTTACTTGATTGAGAGTGTCAGTACTCAGGTTCTTGGTAATACTGTACATTCAAATGTAATTCCAGTGTAGAAACACTGTCTAGTTCCTTTAGCTTGGAAATACCAAGTAATTATTCAAAAGGTGAAAGGTCACAAAGCAAAGCAGCAGCAGAGATCTTTGAACCCTTCTTCTCCAAACCACAGACCATCTTTGCTTTATTATGTGAACTTCAGTACACCCCTGATACTTGCTGATGCTGCAGAAGCAGTGCTTTCTGACTGGGAAACACATGCCAACAGATGGTTTCAGTTCCTAAAGGCTTTTACATGTACTGCAAAGCTAGGAACAACAAAGGGAACCCCCACTGCTGAGCTCAGTGCTTGATGAAGGTGGTCCGGCAAGAGAGTACAGCTGGGGAAGTGAATCCCAGCAGGACTTGAGGCAACAAGAAAATGGGTCCAGCACTCCGAGCTATATCTGGGCAAGTGGTGTTTGTCTATTTCACATATGAAAGCTGTTCTTGTACCCTCATGTGGTCTGAGAGGGCCAGAAACTGTGTACCAAGCTCTGCACAAGACACATAGCAGACTAGGACTGAACTGCTTGACCACTGAACATAGGCTCTGGGGACCTGACCATCTCTAGCCAGCTAAGGTAGATCTGAAAGCACATGAGGGTGTGAGGAGATGTGTATTCCTACCCGCCGCATTCTGCTGTTGGAGAGCAGATCAGCAATTCCTCGGGCAGCATCATTCTTCTCAGCCACGCACAGGACCTTCCGGATCCTCTGCAGTGTTGGACCATCTGCAGCTCGTGAGAAGCTGCGCCAGGGCTGAGGCAGCATCCTGACCCCACAGCTAGCAAGAAGCCTGGCTTGAAAGTTCATCACAGGTAACTGTGACAGCTCCCATGGCACCAAGGCATAGTGCTGTGTCCTCCCTCCAGGGATGGTCCCTGTTCGGGGGACAGCCTACTTTAGGACTATGAGCAATGCCTGAATGCCACAGAATCTAAACAGCCACAGAATGGTTAGGTTGGAAGGGACCTTGGAGATCGTCCAGTCCCAACCACAGGTTGGCTGTCCACCCAGCTCATGGCCTCGGGCACCTCCAGGGATGTGGCACCCGCTGCTCAGAGTGCATCCCTCTTTCAGTTTAAAACCATTTCCCTTTCCCCTAACTCCGCACTCCCTGACAAAAGCGTTCCTCCCAGCTTTACTGCAGGCACTGAAAGGCCGCACCGAGGTCTCCCCAGGCTCACCACCCGCAGCTTTCAGCCTGTCCCCGCTCAGAGACGCTCCATCCCTGCGCGCACCCTC
>VXAB01014009.1:0-94166 GCA_013399175.1 Odontophorus gujanensis
GCCCGAGAGCGGGAACAGCCCAGTCCGCCCCGCCCCCACACGGAACGCGGGCGGAGCCGGCAATGAGGGCGGGCAGAGCCCCGCGGGATGAGGAGCGTTCCTAGGCGTCAATGCACGCTGTTTCGTAAACAAGCAAGAGGAGTTNCGCCTCGTCGGTGGGGTCTGCGCTCCTCGGACATCGTGGCTGCGCGAGTGTGCGTCTGAACGGGTCTGCAGGGTGCGCCCGGGCCAGGCACAAATACCGCAGGGTAGTGTGGATGACAGCTGTGTGCGGTGTGAGAGGGTGGGTGATTTGCTGTGCCTGGTGGAGGTGGGAACGTTAAGAAGCGTCTGGGAGTGACTGGTGGAGGTGCTCCGTGGCACCCTGTCAGTCAGGCACTGGGAGACGTTCCGCGAGGAGTGATGGATCCTCTCCTCTCCTTCAGCTGCACAGAGGGAGGAGCCCTGGGAGGACAAGGAGGAAGGGAGACAGGGGTCCTGTCCCAACCTACTCCACCTCCCCAGGTGCCCTTGCGTAACTGTGTGAAGCCCATGAAGGACAGGTAAGCGAAGAAACCAAAGTGAGGCCATACAGAGGGCTGTTTAGGGTGAGGAAGTCATCCCCACACAACTGTCTCTACCAAGGACAACAGAAGGGTGATCTTCATAACAGACTGCCTTCTCCTTTCATCAGTGACCTTGATGAGGGGATAGAGCCCACCCTTAGCAAGTTTGCTGAAGATTCAGAGCTGAGAGGAATGGCTGACATACTGGAAGGCTGTGCTGCCATTCAGCAAGACCTGGACAGGCTGGAGAGTTGGGCAGAAAGGAACCAGATGAGGTTTAACAAGAGCAAGTGTAGAGTCCTGCACTTAAGATAGGAATAATTGCATGCACCAGTACAGGCTGGAGGATGACCTGCTGGAGAGGAGCTCTGAGGAGAGGGACCTGGGTGTCCTGGTGAATAACAGGTTGGCCATGAGCCAGCAGTGTGCCCTGGTGACCGAGAAGGACAATGGGATTCTGGAGTGCGTTAAAAAGAGTTTGGCCAGCAGGTGGAGGGAGGTGATTATCCCCCTGTACTCTGCCTTGAAAAAAAACCACAACCATTTGATCTGTTACTGCAGGCTTTTTTATGCATTCAGTGCTAATGCAAAGAAGTTTTCTAGACCCTAATGCATGTGGAATGTTTTATATGACAACACATACACACAAAAAATGTTTTCAACATACGTACATCTGAAGGCATGTGAAAAGCAAAACCATAACTGTCCAGTTGTGACAGCAAATGACATGCTGAACACTTTGTGTAAATGAATTTCAAATTCTCTCTTTTCACTGTTTTCTCAGCTTCTGAGAGTAAAGGTGAAGGTTTAGCTTCTTCAGTGAGCAGAGTAGGGGCTGCACCATTGTGGTGTCAGAGAGTAAGGGCCAATGTAGAGTCCTTCACAAGAGCTGGTTAATGTGCCCAGATCTGTGATTCACATATAGATTCAATAATATCAAAGCTTATCATACGTTTGTTACATCTTCCTGATGTATTTCTTTTTTAAATATAGACTTTGTGCTTAACTTATTAAAAGCATGTCTCTCAAAAAGAAGAGTAGGGAGCCTACAGTAAAGCTGGGGAGGGAATCTCTTCAGAGAATGTAGTAACAAAGAGTAATGATTTTAAGTTAAAAAGTAGTAGATTTGGATTAGATATAAAGAGGAAATTATTTAACCAGAGGGCAGTGAGGCCTTGGCACAGCTGCCCAGAGGAGCTGTGGTGCCCCATCCCTGGAGATGCTCAAGGTTGGATGGGGCCCTGGGCAGCCTGAGCTGGTGGTCTCTTCCAACCCAAACCATTCTATGAACACTGCATAGGAATTCATAGGAAATGTTATTTTTTAGAAATATTCTACTTACATTTATGTATGTACGTATGTATGTTTCCTCCTAATTTTTTCATGTTGCCTGGTAGAACTGCATGGCTGTTCCCAGTGTTTGTACCAAAGGCCAGATTCACTGCTTGACAGATAAAGAGCTTTCATCTCATGTTTTCCTAACGTTGTCACCTGCCTGATGAAGAACTCAGATAATCTGCACTCTGAAGTGTTTCACTGCACTATGTCAAGTTTGTGTGAGTGGACAGCAAACCTCTACAATGGAGAAGCTTCAGAAATTGGGCAAGGACAATGTGCTCTTGAAGCTCAAGGGTGTGACTCAATAGGGAGTGACCGCACCTGTTGTAAAGGAAGATGAACTTAGCACCAGGGGGACTGGAGGGCAGCTTGTTTTTTCTGTGTAGATAAGTATGTCTGTCAGTTCAGTTAGTCCTGGGTTGTGTGAATGGCCTCACTTGAGTTCACCAGAAAAGCATGAATGTCTTTATGAGACAACCAGACCAGCATGGGCTGTGTCTACATGGATCAGCCCAACACTGAGTACAAAAGTCAAGTGACCTACAAAATTATCTTAGAAGAGAGCAATGAGCTTGAGCTGGCTGCTGGCCACAGCTCCTTCCTGGCAATTAGGGATGCCCGACATCCTGACAACGAGCATGCAGAGATCAGTAATGGGAATCATGTCTTTTTTGTCACTCAGCTGTACTGCAGTTGCAGTATTGTGTTGAGATTTTGTTAAGTTCCTGTGCTACATCAAAACCATCAAGTAACTTGAAGCAGGTAAACTGAGTACTGAAACATTAAGATCCCCTCGTGTGGACTGTCCAAAAAGGCCTGGTCAGAGAGTGCTGGGCTCTGGCAGCTTGCCACTCCTCTCCCCATGGGGCTGCTAGCTGTGGGGCTGTTTGTTGCCTCAGCACTAACAAATCCCCATCCTGATCAGAGCTGACGGGTTACTTACTAAACAAAAATACAGGGGAGATCAGCTGAAAGAATTAGAGTTGACTGTTGCTTCACGCAACAGAATTTCTGGATCTGCTTTTATTATTCATTTGCAATAAATTGCAGTTTAAGTGCCTTATTTTGTCTCTCTCTTTAATCACCTTGACTGTAGTTTCTTCATTTTTTTCCCCCTACCTGAATGGTTACAGACTGCAAACAAGTCAGTTTTCTGATAGTGTAGGATTTATGTTTCTCAGGTATGGACAATGTAAACATTCTACAAAGAGGTAAAATGTATTCTCGTGCAAAGTGGTGATGAAGATGCAGTGCATACCTTCCAGTCTCCACAGGATCTATAGAATCACTGAGATTGGAAAAGACCACTACGATCATCTAGTCCAACCGCTGACCCATCGTCACTGTGCCCACTAACCATGTCCCTGTGTTCATGAACATAATATTGGTTCACGTGTAAGGGCTCATTTACGGGTAAAATGAGGATGAGAACAGTTCCGAGGACAACTGGCAGAAAAACTGTTTGGACAGGTGCTGCAGGGCTGTACCAACTTTTGCTGTTCAGTGCATCTGAGGTTACTTCCCCCACATCTGGTTGGGAAGCCAGATAAGGTCAGCCTACAGTATTGGTGGAGAAACAAAGTGTTAGGATGTGGCAGCTTCTTTGCCAGGTCCTGTCACTTCTGAAATGACATCTGAGCACCCATTCCCCAGATTACTGAGAGGCAGGACACCACACTGGGCTCTGCAGGAAGGGCTGTGCCCTTTCCATGGAGGCAAACAATGAAAAGTCTGAAAAATGGAAAGCAATGGGTAAGGAGGGGACGTGCAGCTGAAGAACTGGGGGTGGCATTGCTTGCTTCATTTAAGTAAACGTACTGGCATTAAGGGTAACATTTATCTCACCTGGGCTTGGATAGCTGCACAGCTGGTGTGTACATCTGAGCATTTTAGGTCCTCTTTTAAAATGGAGAGGAGCAGGCACAGGGGTGGGACCCATCTAGCCTATGTTAGCAGCTTCCTGTAAAACAACACTGATTTCACCCCAAAAGTGCCTCTTTCCCTTTGCAAGTAGAAAAACAAGCCATCTACTTCTATTAGTTTTAATGGTTTTAAACTGGAAGAGTTAGTGTAGATATTGGGAAGAAATTCTTTACTGTGAGAGTGATAAGACACTGGAACAGGTTTCACAGTGAGGTTGTGGATGATCCCATCCCTGGAAGCATTCAAGGCCAGGCTGGATGGGGCTTTGAGCAGCCTGGTCTAGGGGGAGGTGTCCCTGCCTACAGATTGGGGGGGGTGGAACTAGATGGTCTTAGAAGTCCCTTCCAACCCAAACCATTCTGTGATTCTGTGAAATGACGGACTATAGTTGAACTCACAGTGGGAGGAGAGTGGCTCCTCTGTATTGATCTGTTAGACTGTAGACTATGATCTTTGGCTTTTCACTAGCTGAAAAATCAGAAATGGAAAGTCCATGGTCAGATGAAGATGCGACGTATGTTGTCTGAAGAGATATAGGTTATAAATTTCACACCATCACTGGAAACCTCATTACCATTTTTTCTCCTTTTTTTTTTATTAGTTTATTAAAATATATATACATATGGTGACCAAATGTGCAATGCTGATTCTTATCACTGCCAACAGGTGCACTAACAGCACTAAACCTGCATGACTCAGTTCTGCCTTTCAGTTCTGAGTGGGTTAGTGTGCTGACGAAAGCCCAGATAATCCTGTGAGATGTACCTCTGGGTGATCATGTTACATTTGTTTTCACAATTCCTAACAGATTCACCACAAGGCTCTCTTCAAGGATTTCAGTCTTGATTCAACAAAGCAGCTCTATTATCACATGTTGGCGTGATGACCCTCACCTTCCAGAAGCAGAAGAAGAAAAGGGAGCTGAGAGTGTGACTTCAATGGATACAGGAGCAATTACAACCTAATATACATTCATCTTTATCACTGCAACAGCTTATATAAGCAACAACAGTACAAATTAATCTGCAGTGATGATGGCACAAGGAGCTTATTGTGGCACATAATGTTTTGGTATTGTTTCTTGCCTTCCAGTTTTCATAATTAATAGTAATTAGTAAGTGTTTTTGTTAAACTGCAGTTAATTCAGTGAATTCAACAAAGAAAAGATACCTATAAGGGAAAATTTAGTGTATAATCCACAAGATGTATAATCACAGCAGTTCTGTTTTCATCTGAGAGCAGCATATGGATAAGCAGGCTGTTTGGCATGGCAGAGGGCTTTGTGTGTGCACAGACACAGCAGATAACCCAATATGGCAAGCTTGTGGCTGGTCCCAGGGGAGCTGCACGCTCACATACTTTCACGTGTTAAAATAATAAGAAATGCATTACAGTGTTGAACCTATTAGAAATAAAACAATTGCTGTAGTCAAAAAGTTGTGTTATAACCATAAAAATCAGAAGCAATTCCCATTTCCTCTGTAATAGTCTCTCTGTTGTGTAAAAAAAGTGGCTGACCTTCTGGATTTGAAAGTAAACTCTTTTGTTTCCATCCACGTTTGTATGTGAGGCAGTAGGTGATCAGCTCTGGCTTGATGGTAACATCACTCAGGGAACAGTTATCACCATTTTGTGCCTTTCCATCTGCTCAAACTCCTCCAAGTGCCCAGATTCATGCTTCTGCATCCTAAAAAACACATCGATCTGGAATACTGGGAAAGCTTCTTCCTCCCTTTCCCACAGCTCAGCCTTCCTGCAATCCTAACCTAGGATAACAATTACTTTTCCAGTAAAACAAGGGAACAGGTTTTGAGAAGCTACGCATCCATTAGGGTGGCACAGAAGCCATCACCTTCTTCCATCCCTCTCAGCCAGCTGAGCGCTGCTCTCTCCACTTTAGGGACACAACCACAGAATCCCCTTATGGGCAGTTTTGGTGGAACCACAGCCCAGGCACCACGTAAGAAAACACCATCACTGTTTTCTTAATTGGTCCTATAAAGCAAAATCAAAGCGACAGTAGAATACAATCTCCACAATTACTACTAATTATTAAACAAATGGTGAAGGACTTAGTTGTAAACAAGTCGTAGCATTTGTAAATAACAACATCAGGCTTCTAGGTAGTTAGGAAAAATGATTCTGTTGAGAGCCAGCATAATGTGAGTAAGATACTTCATGATGTATGTGTCAACTTAAAAAATAAAAGTGTTCAGTGTAGGTAATAAAAGCCTTGGAAACTATATCAGAAATGTAACAGAAGTAGAAACAGCTAACATGCAGGAGAAAAGAACCTCCTGCACAAAAATCCTTTCAGGGAAACTTCCCAGAATGAGTTACAAGGACAGCATTTCCAAACCAAACGCAAAGGAAAGAAGAGCTCCCTTCCTCCAGAATGTCTTCCAGACATGCTCTCAGTGCTGCTGCCCTAAATTAGAGTGTCTGGGGAAATGAACAGCAATCTCTTTTCATCTGTTTATGAAACTGGGAGGTATAGATAACGACTTCATAACTAACATGGACCGCAGAAACCTCAAATGTTATTATATCCCCTGATTTCCCTGCACCCACTGCAAGTATAAACCATGTCTGCAACAAATCTGCTTTGAAAAAAGTACCAAATCCAGATGTGAAATTAAGACCTCTGTGTGAGAAGGCAGCTCCAGATTACAGGGTTGTACTCGAGCCATTCCTCATTGCAAAGTGGCAGAGGAAGTTGCTGTCATAGCCTTGATTCAGCCAGGCACCTGAGCATCCACCTGTACGGGGACAGGTACCTCACACAAAGGCCAAGCATAGGTAGAGGCATATCAGCTCAGTGGCAGAACCCACAGCTGGACAGGGGACAGCAACCATGCGCTAGCTGTTACAGAGATAGACACTGCCATAAGGAACTGACCTCGAGCTGTTTGAATTGTTGGAGAAGTTGGAGACAAGCTCTGGAAGGTCTTTGGTGCTGGAGACAAGCTCTCACCTTTCTTTCAAGTCATCTGAATCTGTCATTTTATTGTAACTGTGTGAAACAGTGCAAATCAACTCAATGGATTTAAAACACTTATCAGCTACTATTGCTGATCTATGACAGTCCTTAATATACTTTACAGGAATACTTACGAGAACCCATTAACTGCAGCATTTGGAAGGGGCTCAACATGCCTTCTTCAAACATGCAAATTATAGTACTTGAAGAGATTTCAGTGTACAGGAAAAAGATATTTGATTGGAAAACATAGTTTTAAGTTGAGAAGTTAATTTGATTTTACAGCAGTGTATGGAATAAATCAGCGACAACACTAGTGCAGTTTCTTATTTCCAACTCTGAATAATAGAAATCAGTTAAGAGTGTTAAAGCAAAGATCTCTTTGGAATTCATGCATGCCCTCCAGATGCCTTTCAGTGAGAAAAAACATTTCCATGTCTGCATCTTCCAGAGATTTCAATATATACTTTTAAATCTATTTGTGTTTTCTAGTGGCTGTAAGCTTTGAAAAGGGTCCTGTATACACAAATCCTGGCACAACAGAGTATGGGCAGCAAAATCTTGTGCTGAAATACGGAGGTGACTTTATCTTGTAAACATAATGACAAAGCACTTACAACAAGGTGAACAAACTGAACATCACTAAAGCAAATAGATAATACTTAGTGGTCCATCTATTTTCCTTTCCTTCTCATCAGAAATAACTGTTGAAGCAGTCCTACCTGAAGGCCTAGTATTTCTAGGAGAGATAAATAGAAATGATCAAATCTTTCAAAAATCATAAGAAATCAACCTGTAAAAATGAAACTTTTTTCCACGTTTTCTGGGGAGGGGGAGGGAAATAGGCAGTCATCTGAGATACCAGGTAGTTGTCTGATTAAACGAGAAGAAAAGGTGTAGGTACTTTCTCCACTGATAAAGGGGAAAGAACTTCATGACAGGTCCTGTGTAAAATAAGAAAATAGGCAATAGAAGAACATAAAAGATAGACTGGTTTGCTGATTTGGGCTTGCTTTATTCCCAGGATGCAGCTGGAGCTATTCAGTAGCACCTTCCCACATACAGCCAGGCACTGGTAGGATTTGGCACTCTACTATCCTCTCCTAGCACATTCCAACTAACCCATTAACGCACCCAGAATTTTAGTAAGTATAATACAGAACATGAAGGCTTACACATAAAATTCCCTTAACAATGGTCTTTTTTTTCCCCCCAGCACAGGCATTTAATCTAAACTGGGGAAAACAGGTTATCTGGAGAAAGTTATCCTAATGCTGGTATGCTGTTAGAACTGAAAGGAAATGAAGTTGTAAAGTAGCACTATACGGAAGGATTAATTGGGGGATTTCCTTGTTCTTTACGTCCTACTCTATATTAAGTATTCAGAGAAGATACCTTCTTCCATATGAAGGAACAGACAATGTAAGAGAAAAGAAGAAAAGATGAAGAAACCGAAGAAAAAATGCAGTCCTGAAGCAGAAAGTACAATGAGGAACTGGCACCAAAATGAATTCAAGCTGCTAAAGGAGAGATAGAAAATAACATACGTATTCTAACAAAAACTTAAAGTGGAAGGCTGGCAGGCAATATGATACAGATGAGAAATCAAATAAGTATTGCACAGTGGTGAAGTGTTTTGGCTTGGCCAATTGGATAGATGGAATAAAAACAGCATGTCCCAAATTCAGTCCTCTTTCTCAGCGTCACAAAAAAAGAAGATGCATTTGAATTGCTTGCCAATACCAGCAAGAATAACGTATCTATGCAGACTCTTGTCCACCCAGAGGCTGGCCTAACCACCTACCGTGTTACTTCCCAGCTAAAGGTTTAATATTGCACTACACTACTGTTCATGTTTTCCTCAGCTCTTAAGTTAGTGCTTTTAAATATTTCCATGGGCCAAAGCAATAAAGGAACTTTAATGAACACAGTGAAAGGGGAAAGGGAAGGGAAAAGGGAAGGGGGAAAGTTAAAGCTCATGCTTGTCAATCCCACCTCCCTTGAATACTTTGTTCTCCACCTGCTCAAGTATCCCTGTGGCCCATCCCTGCTGCCCACCAGATCCCCCCAGACAGCAGGGTCGTGGGGGCACAAACAGGTGATAACCCAGACCACTGAAGATTCATCTGCTCTCCAGAGGTGTCCACTACTGCATGCAGGTGGAGCCCAGGACGGTAGGTGACACCTATGGGCCTTCAAAGGACCTGAGCCTTCTAAGGACTGCAACACTTTCCATGACGTCACCTGGAGGGTTGTTAGCATGTTTTGGTGAAGAAGAGCCAACCTGTATTTGATCAGCATGTTTTCTTTTATGATGTCTCTGGTTGGTTTGACATTTATTCATGCCAAATTCCTACATGGATATGCCATGGGTTTAACATCATATTGTAAAACGAATGGTCGTATGTCAGCTAACAGTAGGATGTTGGTTAATAATCAACTGAAAAAGCCAGAACAGAACATAATGAATTACTGTTTTATGGTAGAAATAAAGCTTTCCAAGGGTTCTGTATGAACACTCACAGGCAGTAATAGAATCTTCAGATTTTTTGCTGGGCACCCAAAACTGTTCTTTCTTATGTACAATGTGGAACTAATGGCTTTCCAAAAATAAACAGTTGCAATGACCTTGAGTAACAAATACCTGGCTTCTGAGGATGGCAAAAATCCCTAGCTCTTCAGGGTTGCTCAATCTAATTCAGTAATGACCTGCAAGTGCCTTTCAGAGGAGGCATAAAAATCAATACTGAGCCACAGAAACTTTCTGGTACCTTTTCCATTATTGATTAAACTCTTTTTAGAATTTAAGGCAGTTTTTACTTTTTTAAACTTTTTTTCCTGAAAAGTGCTTACTCCTTTTTATTTTATTTTATTTTATTTTATTTTATATTTTTTGCAGTCCTATATTTACAGTTACTAATTGCACTTTATTTCAAGGCATTCCATATTTCAAAGAGTCTGTGGTGTATACATAGGAAGATCTTCCCTCCTAAATATTTTATTGAGGCTTCTAAAAGGCACATCACTTAAAAGATTATCACACCAGCTCTGCATATTTGTCATTCTCAATCATCAGGGAACCCAGACCTGCCTCTGTTGGCAAGGGTTAAGCATGCAAATTGATTGCAGTTGGTTTCTTGGTCTGGAAGCACTATATCTTTCTCACTGAAGTCTGACTGAGCATTAAAATACAGTTAAACACCTTTTCTGAATGGCAGCATTTCTCTGGATCAGAGCTACTACATCCAGGACTTTCTTCTGGGTATTATTNAACATACGTATTCTAACAAAAACTTAAAGTGGAAGGCTGGCAGGCAATATGATACAGATGAGAAATCAAATAAGTATTGCACAGTGGTGAAGTGTTTTGGCTTGGCCAATTGGATAGATGGAATAAAAACAGCATGTCCCAAATTCAGTCCTCTTTCTCAGCGTCACAAAAAAAGAAGATGCATTTGAATTGCTTGCCAATACCAGCAAGAATAACGTATCTATGCAGACTCTTGTCCACCCAGAGGCTGGCCTAACCACCTACCGTGTTACTTCCCAGCTAAAGGTTTAATATTGCACTACACTACTGTTCATGTTTTCCTCAGCTCTTAAGTTAGTGCTTTTAAATATTTCCATGGGCCAAAGCAATAAAGGAACTTTAATGAACACAGTGAAAGGGGAAAGGGAAGGGAAAAGGGAAGGGGGAAAGTTAAAGCTCATGCTTGTCAATCCCACCTCCCTTGAATACTTTGTTCTCCACCTGCTCAAGTATCCCTGTGGCCCATCCCTGCTGCCCACCAGATCCCCCCAGACAGCAGGGTCGTGGGGGCACAAACAGGTGATAACCCAGACCACTGAAGATTCATCTGCTCTCCAGAGGTGTCCACTACTGCATGCAGGTGGAGCCCAGGACGGTAGGTGACACCTATGGGCCTTCAAAGGACCTGAGCCTTCTAAGGACTGCAACACTTTCCATGACGTCAGCTGGAGGGTTGTTAGCATGTTTTGGTGAAGAAGAGCCAACCTGTATTTGATCAGCATGTTTTCTTTTATGATGTCTCTGGTTGGTTTGACATTTATTCATGCCAAATTCCTACATGGATATGCCATGGGTTTAACATCATATTGTAAAACGAATGGTCGTATGTCAGCTAACAGTAGGATGTTGGTTAATAATCAACTGAAAAAGCCAGAACAGAACATAATGAATTACTGTTTTATGGTAGAAATAAAGCTTTCCAAGGGTTCTGTATGAACACTCACAGGCAGTAATAGAATCTTCAGATTTTTTGCTGGGCACCCAAAACTGTTCTTTCTTATGTACAATGTGGAACTAATGGCTTTCCAAAAATAAACAGTTGCAATGACCTTGAGTAACAAATACCTGGCTTCTGAGGATGGCAAAAATCCCTAGCTCTTCAGGGTTGCTCAATCTAATTCAGTAATGACCTGCAAGTGCCTTTCAGAGGAGGCATAAAAATCAATACTGAGCCACAGAAACTTTCTGGTACCTTTTCCATTATTGATTAAACTCTTTTTAGAATTTAAGGCAGTTTTTACTTTTTTAAACTTTTTTTCCTGAAAAGTGCTTACTCCTTTTTATTTTATTTTATTTTATTTTATTTTATTTTATTTTNCTGCCCTGAAAAGATGAAGAAGAAGTGGACATTGTCAGTGGAAATTAAAATATCATCTTTCAAGTTAAAGCTCAGAGGTGGGAGAAGCAAAAGAGGAAATAATGTCCAGAGAGAGTGCTGTCCCCACAGACCAAGAATACAACTTTCAGTGTGCAGATGTTTTGGTCAGGCACTGGAACAGGCTGCCCAGGGAGGTGGTAGAGTCACCAACCCTGGAGATGTTCAAGATATCTGCTCACCTCTCAAGAATTTATACAAAGTTCAGCTGAAATAGACAAAAGTGCCCTCAGAGCACAGGCTGTGCTGTGGTCTCCGTGCATCCATTTGTGCTACCACATAAGCTAGTATCAATGACCCACACCAAGCTCAGAGGAGTTTTCCCATTCTCCCCACACAGCAGCACAGTGAGCTATACACTCTGGGCAGCTTCACCAACTGACCAGAGCAGACACCAGTAAAGAACTGTGTTTGTTTTAAGCTCCGGCTTCATGCTACACAGGAGGTGCAATCATGAATTCTGGATGGAAGGAGCTTGCAAACAGCCGGGAAAATGCTGACGTGTCTGTCCAAATTAAAAGGCAAAAGCTTTCCTGGTGGTGCATAGTGATAGGCCAAGGAGCAATGGCCAAAAACTTGAACACAGGAAGTTCTGTATTAATAAACAGAAGAATTCCTTTACAGTAAGGGTGATGGAGCACTGGAACAGGTTGCATGGAGAGGTTGTGGAGACTCCTTCTATGGAGATATTCAAGACCCATCTGGACACCTACCTGTAGAGCCTGTTGTATGGTACCTGTGACCATTCCCCCCCCCAGCCCCAGCTCACTCTCCTTATCCTATCTGAATCACAGGGGAAAAAACTGTAGAGCAGAAACTCTTCCTTTCCAGCTTCCTCTGAGCCACAAGAGAATTGATGTGCTGGCAAGTCATTCTTTCCCCGATATATACATCTAATGGTCTGCTGTTTAATTATTGCCAGAAAATAATGATGTGCTTGGGCACTGACAAACTTCTACTGAAGAGAACGAGGAGAAAGCATCAAGTTTTTCACTTTTCCCAACTTACAATCTTGGTAAAGGCAAGAGTAAACCATCTCTTTTATTCGCAGTTCAGTCAACATTTGAACAAGTACTCACGTCTCTAAATCTTCTCCACTTGTTCCTAAATATTTAGAGATGCCATCAACAGTTGGCTGCATAATATTTGTACTGAAGGAGTTATGTAAACAGCACTTGGCTGACTTTAAACGGCTAATCATGGCTTGGAATAGCAATATTCTCATTAAAAAAATGCTTCCTACCAGCAATTAAGTGCTGTGTTATTAACTGCTTCTGGGATACTGTACATAAGCACTGCTCATTAGCTTCATGAGGGATCAGAATGAAGGTTATTTTAAAAGTAAAATGAGTGAGCAACAAATCAAACTCTCAGACTCAGTGCTTCAGCTGGAGCTGACGGGTCATCACTGCCAATATTGTAGTATATCTCTGAAGATACAATACGAATAACCCCGATTCCACCATGCAGTCTAGAGAACAGAATACAGATTACACGTACTTAACCACCCACTCATAATTTGATTTCAGGGCAATCTGCGAACATCTTGCACACTAAAAACATTTTATTTACTGTTTCTGCCCATCTACATTAGGAAAAACAAACAGACAATAACTGAGGTTTTTTTTTATTTTTGTCATGTTAAAGATAAAATTCTAAAAGCTGAAAACTTTATTAAAACCTCCAACCTCTTCACTGGAGGTCTCTTCATTAAAACCTGAACCTTTTTCTTTTCTTTTTCAAATTTAAAATCCCCGGGATCTCATCACTGGTGACCTTGTTGCAGGCATTTATCTCCCTAGTGTGGGAGGAACCTTATGTTGTAATTGCAAGTGTAAGCATTCTCCTACACTGAAGGACACTCAGAGGAGCTGAGGTTGGGCACTACTGGGCTCCATGTTGAGGTGTAACCCAGCACAGCTCAGCACCGCACAGCTGTTTGCTCACTCCTTCCAAGCAGGATGAGGGAGAAAACTGCAGCTGAAATATAACCTGTGGGCTGAGATAAAGGCTACTTACCAAGATAGAAGAGAAAAATGAAAACAGAAACTCAATTATAACAGATAGATACCTGCAACGCAGTGCAGTTACCACCAGGTGACCGATGCACAGCAATAATTAACAACTGCTACCAATTGATTCCAACCAGCAATGCAGGTAGTTACCTCAGGGGGTACCTCAGGGGGCTTTGTCCATCATCGCTAGGCTCAACAGAGCTCTCCAGGTGTGGACTGAAGGAAGGATTGGGATGTCCGTGTTAAAAACACCTTCTGTTAATACCTATCTGCGGTGAGTTCAACTTAAGCCATAGAATTGTGCCTCCACTGGTTCCTCAGCAATGCCAGTGCTCAGCAATAGAGCTGCTCTGAGCCTTTCTCCCCATCTGTAAGAGAAACACCATAAGCATTACACTGCTGCATGAGGTTTTGCAGAGCTATGTCAGAAGCTTTAATGCTTCATAGACAAGAAGTCTACAGATCCTAGGTTCTTTTAATTACCTTGAGTAAATAAATTGAACCGCCATAGAATAATCAGTACTGTGCTCTTAATGCTCTTTCTGTGGATGTTGGCAACTCACCGTGTAATAACCAAATTGAAAGAGAGAACCAGAAGAATACTACAATGGATTTCCCTTCATATAGTTATGTTTCTACAAAAAAAACCCCTTTTTTTCTAATCCTGCCATTATACATAGCAATTTCACTTAAGCTTATTTTTAGAAATATCTCATATCCACTTCAAAAAAGATACGTGCAAAGCAGTTGCCTTGCCTCTGCTAATTTGAAAGTCAAATTGAAGAACAGGATGAGTCTGTGAGAACTGATCTCCCTGTCATTCATTTATGGAGCACAAAACAGATTAATTCATTTGATAGTAAAGAGCAAGATAAAAAAAAACCAGCAAAATTCATAAGGAAATCTGTAGAAAATGAACTCAATTTTAATGCTTCTCTTTGATGCATTGTCTATTTTCCTTCAAGAGTAAATTCTGCAGTGAGTTGCCATAATTTTTGTACAGAAGCTAGAAATTATGAAGATTTTATGTACTTATCCACCTACTCACGATTTGATTTTAGAGTAGTCTGTGAATGTTTTGTATCCTAATAATAAATCCCTTTATTCACACATTATTATTGTAGGAAGCACTATGGCGTAGTTTCCTCTTTTAACACTTCACAAAGGGATTCAGTGAAAAAGTAATTCACTTCAAGTGGAATAATCCTGATGCATTCACATCACTCAACAGAAAGAAGAGCCGTTGTACAGAAATGAAGATTAGCTGTAGGAGACCTAAGAGACCGTCTGAGAGCTGTCTTCCAAAGCCCAGTTAGAGGAAACAAATATGCTGCCAAGCCTAACAACTCAAACATTGATTGATTTGAAAAACAGTTATTTTTGTCTTCTTCTTGCATCTGAGATAGAGAAAAAAAAAATGTCAGAGTTTAAGAATATATAACTATACCCACAAGCAATAATTTTAATCCAGAACTCAAAGTACTGTAAAGCTTGTAATAAAGTCATTAGAACTGACAACAGTGGCAGTCTCATTATATAACTGTAGAATCTTAGAATCATTTGCGTTGGATCAGACCTTAAAGATCATCTAGTCCCAACCCCCATCCCTGGAGGCAAGGTTGGATGGGGCCCTGGGCAGCCTGAGCTGGTGGGGGGCAGCCCTGCCCATGGCACGGGGTGGGGTGGGTGAGCTTGGAGGTCTCTTCAGCGCAAACCATTCTGTGATTCTATGACTCTGTGAATCTGCTTGACAGAATATCGAGGGAAAAACTTGCTTAGAAAAGAAAGGTCCCTTTAGGAAGAAAGCTGTAATTCAGAGAATATTAAGGCAGAACGAGGAAAAAGAAGCAATGGTTTTGAGCAGGATGCAGAAGGCACACGGAAGGAAAGGGAACATGTTCCTGGAAAGCGGTGTGATGAGAGCACCACCTCCCCTTTCCAGCTGTAAATGATGCCCAGCTGTTTCTCATCACTGCGAACATTACTTTTCTCCCTCTGAATGCTACAGTAATGCATTGTATTAATCAGGGAGCAGTTTGAAGTGACTAATATCTAATTGTGCAAAGACATTTTAGCACAGTATTTTTATTCCTCTTATTCCCTCTCCACCAGGAAAGTAGCAGAGAAGGCTATGTTGAGTAGCCTTATATGATTAATGCAATTTAAGCCTTGTCATTTTCCATTTAAATCCTTTTTGCCGAGGTTTAATTATAAAATCTGCTTGACTCACTTTACATATCACAATAAATTTTAATTAAAACTTCTGTAGTGTTTTAAATCAACTCACCTTACAGAAATTACTTGTTAAACATGACAGATACATACAATCACATCACTCTGGATTTTTTAATTGTTTTTACTTTGTCAGGACCCCCTAGCAGGTTTTCAAATGTCAGCTGGATGGAGGTGACGTGATGTGAGAAAGGCTGAGTGGGAGTCTGGGTGCTGTGCTGAATGAAGGCTCGTTCTTTCACCAAACTGCCTGTGTCTACAAAACAGTCTGTGAATGAAGGAAAGAAGATTATTGGGTGGGATCTAGAATGCTTGGTTATCAGACAGACAGTTCAGCTGCAGGTTGCTGGTAGGACCCTGTGTCCTTGGAGGTTGGTTGTTCCCTGAATGGTGGTAGGATTGGGAACTCTTTCAGTGTCTAGAAAACAGGTAGCTACCAAAGCACAAAGAGTTGTCTCATTGGGCTCCCTGATACCAAAAGAAATGGTGAAGATTTAATTGGCATCAAGAAACTGCTTGTGTGCATAGTGCATGGGGGTAAGAGAGAAAAACTTTGCTGCCCATGCATGACTTTTTTGCATATTTGTATATGTGAATATACAGAGGGCTTCTGCTTGTCATACTGCCAACTGAGCACCTGTAATTATACACAAATTGAGCTTTCATGAGATACTAATGCAGTCAGCTCATCCTGTCTATAGTTTTACACAGGTGCTACAAAGTTCATATCAGCAATGGCAAAATGTTATTAAGAAAACCAAAACAATTATCTGTTCCTTTGTTTGGGAAATGCAGTTTATACTGTAGATGTCCTGTCAGTCAAAAGTTTCAGATTCACCATAACCAGATACATATTTTATCTAGCTATTGTTTATAAACTGCCCAATAATTAAATATTTTCTCTCGACATTTGTAGTGCTAATTAATGTTCATGTAGGCAGAGCTGGGAAATGATGGAAATGACGAAAAAGAAAAAAAGAAAAAAAATATGTTTATTGAAAATGAGCATAATAAATATTGCATCTTCATAAATGGATTTTGAGTACAAAACATGCCTTAACTAGACAATAAGAGTAACATGCATGGCCAGCAATGTCTAGTTACTCAGCAATGAATAGGGATGCCTACAGCTAGATCAGGTTGCTCAGAGACCCCTCCAGCCTGGCCTTGATGGATCCCCCAGGGATGGGGCTTCCACCACCACTCTGGGCAACCTGTTCCAGTGCCTCATCACTCTTACTGTAAAAAAAACAACAGCAAATAACTTCTTTCTTATATCCAGTCTCAACCTCTCATCTTTCAGTCTGAAACCATTTCCCCTTGTCCTGTCACCACAGACCTTGCTACAGAGTGTGTCCTCTTCTTTCTTACAGCTCTCCTTTAGGAGACCTGAACCGTCCTCAGGTCACCTCAGAGTTTTCTCATTTCCAGGCTGAACAGCCGCAGCTCTCTCAGACTGTTCTGGATACACTCCAGCAGGTCCATGTCTCTCCTGTACTGAGGACTCCACATCTGGATGGTGTACTCCAGGTGAAGCCTCACCAGTGTGAAGCAGAGGGGCAGGATCACTTCTTTACATGTGCACGCATTCAAATAAAGTGATACAACCATTTGAAGGCTTTTTGTTTTGTTTTGTTGGGTTTTTTTGTTTTTGTTTTTTTTTAACTGTTGCCATTAATTTCTTTCTGATAGTCTTTAAATGTTTGTCTTCACTGAGGAGGTGTTACTTAAAATAGTGTCTATTTATTCTGTAGTGTTTAAATTAGAAGCACACTGACCTGGCCTGAGCAACAAGCTATTGAAACTGTTCTGCTAAAAGTCTGGTTTGATTCAAGCCCAAGATAACAAGGCTATGTCTGCAAATGCAGGATTTCTTAATGTGCAGAAATAAGACAGCAGTAAAGCAATTTTGCTGTGGTAATACAGAGATTTCAGATCAGTGCCCACCTAAAATAGCCATGTTACCAGTAAAAGCACAGCACTGCCACTATCTCTGGTGTGTGGGGGTGCTGGGATACCATCCAAGCAAAGCATCCTTACCTCCGTGGGTAGCAGAGCTGTGCTGGCAAAGGGCTGCAGCGTGGGCCTGCCTTCAGCACTGGAGCTGGAAGAGAGAAGGAATGTATACACACACAACTATACTGCGTACCATAGACATATATTTTCTTCTCCTCTTGATGCTCCTGGCTGGGGAGTAGAAGCAGTATTCTACCATTGTCATGATGTAAACTAGAATCATACAAAATCCTACAAGATGCTGTCCTGAATCCCAACAGACATCCAGTGCATGCACTTCAGTGCCACTCTTCATCATATCATCCCTCCGCACAGTGCATCTTTTGGACTGTGACGATGGGCTGTGGCTGCCTGTCAAGATGTAAGAGGAAGAACACCTCTGCAAAGGCAGATCAGGAGCACAGGCACTGAAAAATAACCCAGCAACATTAGTAGCCTTCTGGGTGGATGTAAAATGCCTTCATTTTTGCCAAGGCCAGAGAATGGAGAAGGCAGTAATGAAAAACTGGGGAAAAAAAAAAAAAAAAAAGGTGTTTGCTGCTGTTCCAGAGGAAGATGTATGAGGGAGAGTAAACAGAACTTGCACGATCTAGAGACAGATGAAATTCAAGGAAAAGCAGGTAGCAGGGAAATCTGAAGAGTGAAAGAAGAGCCTTTTATAGCCTTTCCTTTCCTGTAGTACTTAAAGTTTCCTTTGTGTTTCAGTGTTTAAGAAGTTGTTTTCAGAATAAAACTCAGGAGACACGGGGACAGAGAGGGAGAGGTATCTCAGAGATGCCTGTGCAGAAGTTGTGGCTCAATGTAATTGCCAATGAGTCTTCAGAGAAGTGCTGTGTGGAGAGAGAAAAACTAAGGGGAAGCATCCTCATAAGAATTTGTGCTTCATGTTTTCTGCAAAGCCTTTAACTGCTCTAAAAAGCTTATAAAAGAGGCATGGGTGCTGGTTGCATTCATTTTCTTTGGCAACACCAGTTCATTTCAAAGACAGGGCAATGTCTGAGATTTGGATGCCACAAAGAAAAAGAAATTACCTAGTGCTAACTGCTGTGCAGTTGGACTGTCAGGTCCACGCGTAAACTTAGCACTGGAACTCTGTGACTTTGGGGTGAAAAATGCATAACGTTAATAGTCTCACAGAAATTCCTTCACAGAAGAATTGCCATTCCTTATGTTGTTTTTTATTACTATTATTATTATATTATTATGAAAGAGTTCACTGTCTTTCTTCACATGTGTTTAGTGCTTCATAGTTGGTGTAAGCTAGTTTGGTGTTACGATATGCAGCCTGTAAATGAGCTGCTCTTACGCTGATGTTATCTCTGGGTCTATTGTAAGGTAATATGGCTGTGACTCATGCTTTTGCATAAATATTTAAATGACGGTTTCAACATTTTCATTTTGAGGACACCGTGCCAAATGTTGCAGCGATAGCTTCAGAACACATCACTTTGACAGGCAAGTAGGAATAACCAATCTTTTTTTCCTTTACATGAAGCTACAGCAAAATCTTTCAAGCTTTTCAGATTTCAAGCGTGTTCTGTAGGGCACCATCTCCACACTGTTACAACCTTCAGCCGTCCTATTGCTTGCTACAGAGATCCACTATTGCGCTACACTGGGCTCTGGCCTGCTGAAATACCCATGTGTCTCTTCTGCCTTTCGTAAGAGCCTGTCACACACACCAAATGATAAGGCTGTACCCACATATTCCGGTATAAAAGGTGCCCTCATTAATAGATAACACATTTTGAGATCAGCAAACAAGATCTTTCAGAACTATCATAACATGTTTCATTTAACGAATTAACGTATTGAATATGGAGATTCCTTTAATGAACATTATGGAATATGTAGTAGTATGGCACTTTGATGCTGCATACTTTTGTTTCTTGGTCAGGGTCAGCAGGCAAACAAAAAGAAGAGCAACCATTGAAAAATGATCACATGAGCTGAAATTCAAACCAAATGTGGATCAGAGGTAAATGGAATAGAGGTATCATGTTGCATGTGTGCTGGTCTGCAGTTCCTTGAAGACACCAGAACACAAACAACAGTACAGGCCTATTTCCTGTGGGGAGTGTCCTACAGAACATTAATAACGTGTGTCTTGAGTTTGACAGAGACACAATGATCGTTATTATAGAACAATATTAGAGTTATCATCTCGCATTTTCCTTCATGATGAGGAAGAGGTTCTTGCACATTCCAGATAGGTCACTAACTATCTCTTTTCTCTTTCTTCATTAAAAGGTAAAACCAGAAAAATTGGAGAGCAACTGATACCTCCAGTATTTGTGGTGTGAAAGCACTAAGAGCTTTTCCTCTTGCTAAAGCAGGGGTTTTTTCTTCAGAATTGAACAACTGAAGAATCAGTGCTCTTACGAACATGGCAGCAGTTTGGTCACTGACTTTCTCAGAACCTCTTTTACAATGCATGCCCTGGTCTGATTTCTCTAAATGTAGTCTGCTACTGCAAAAAGGACAGACAGACGAAGAGGAACATTGTAGATAAGTTTGGGATATGATGCCTGCTGCTGCATTTTTGTGGAACAGTGAGTTAAGTGGGTGTTGCGAAGTGCTGAACAGTGCTGGAAGTAGGACACAGCTGTGAGTAGGGAGGCCACCTCCGAGAGCTGCCATGAAGGTGGACGAGCAGTAATGGCACATTCATTTATAGAAACCACTGTCCACTGAAGAGTTATTTTAGATTCTAGTTATAGGCAGATGATAGAAATTGAAGCCATGTGCGTGTTTTTCAAGTGACCTTCCTTTAAGTGAACAACATATTTAGCTTTAGTATTTGTGGAAGAAAGTGAGATTGGTACTGAAGCACCAAGCAGAACGTGTGTGTGTGTGTGTGCCTTAATATTTGTGTCACACATATTCTCAGTTGTAAGCGGATCCAACTGTTGGAAACGTAGCATGATACAGAATGGATTTCTGTGCACATAGAACCCAATGGCAGTCTATGAGTTTTCAGCCCTTCTGTATATAACAGCATGCTTTATGTCAGATTTTCACTAACAGTCCACCTGCAAGGCAACACATGCAAGAAAGATGGATAGGACTGATGCAGTCAGAACATCTAGGAAAGAAAATGAAGGAGCTGAAGTGAAATCCTCAAAAATCCTGAAGCTGTTTGTGAAGTAGTACAGGAAATGTGGGTGCTGTTGAGAACACTGACTCATCTATCCTGTTGCCAAAACAAATAGATGACAACTCCTTTAGAGCAGGGAGGAAAAAGCACGAGACAGCAACAACCTTCAGCTGAGGCTGAAGGCATCCACCGAGCTCATCAGGTCCAACCCTTGCTCAGGGATATGTCCAGTCAGGATGTGAAGATCTTTGACGATGGAGATTCTACAGCCTCACTGAGCAACCTGCTCCTGTGTGGCCACTGTCAGAGTCAGAAAGCATTTAAACAGGATTTTCTGTATGAGAGTCAGTTTTCCTGATGAGAGTCAATTTGTTGCCACTGAGCATCACTGGGAAGGTCTGGCTCTGTTGTCTTTACTCCCTGCATCTAACATTTACATCTCAGCCCTTTCCAAACTGAGTAGCTCCAGACCTCTCAGTTTCTCCCCGTGTGACAGATGCTCCAATCCTTTAATCATCTTTGTGTCACTTCAGAAGACCTGTTCCACCATGCCTACGTGTCTCTCATACTGAGGATTGCAGAGCTGGACCCAGTACTCCAGATTCGTCCCAGGGCTGAGGAAAAAGGATTACCTCCCTCCATCTACTGTGACAGTCCGCTTCATGCGGCTCGGAGTGCTGCTGACCTTCTTTGTTGAAATTGCTGCCTCATGTTCAACTTCTGTCCAGTGCCCACTCTGTCACCAACCACTTGGTGTCTGCTGGCCATTCCATCTATGTTCTCATGTCACTTCTGAGATTTGAAGGGTCACTGCCCATTTGCCTGCCCTTATCTCTAGCACTGATACACATTACTTTCATAAATAGAAGTCAAGTAATTATAACAAGAAAAAAAAAAATCATACTTGGGCTTCTGTCACGCCTCTTAATGGGACAGCATTCCATCAGCTACAGTCCCAACCTTCCACATATGAGGAGATAATAGTTTGGATTTTGGTATGGATGTTAAGAATATACTGTTCTATGTAGTTCCAATAATAGACTAAACACTGTATTAGCTTTTATTGAAAAAATACACATAAAAGTATGATTAACTACACTAATAATGTTCTCATATCCTAATATTTGACTGAACGAATCATGAAAATTGATTATGCTCTTGCTGAGTGCAGCTAATGGCAAAGCTGTAATTTTGCCATGTGAAAGGAAGACCAGAACCTCATGAGCAGATATGGTCTGATATTGAGTAATAGCACGTTACCCAAGGCTTCTGTGCTGATATGGTAGTACTTAAAGGACTTTTGTGTTTGTCTCTGACTCACACAACTGATGTTGACACACGGAACTACCAACTATGTAAAGACTATGGCATAATTAAGCACCAGAGGATGTGTAGGATTCAACTGGGAGCCACAAAGAGGCAGAAACAAGAATGTGGCAGGCACGCTCCATAAATGTACCTTTCACATACATGCATTCCCTCATGCTCCTTTCTTAAGAATACTACTGCACAATTTGAGATAGCACAGCCAGCAGTGGTTTCTGCCTCATGAACCTGACTCATAACTATGGCTTTTTATTTCTAGCAATTAGCAGAGAACACTATCTGACCATGGGCCACACTTGGCCTGTAGTGGCACCATCAATGTTGTTGAGACCGTTGGTGCGTACCTGTGTCAAGTCTGTGCTCCTTTTTGCTCTTTTCCTTGTATCCTGCTTCTTCCTGAACATGGAGAGACTTAAGGAACTGCGAGTCTTTCCTAAGCCAAACCTTGAGACTGAGTAGACTCCTGAAAGTACAATGCATTCATGGATGTATCTTGAGTGTACATTTGAGCAAACTAAGCCATGTGTCTGTGATACTTAAAGAGGGGCTGTGCCTCATCGCACAATAAACATCAGTGAAAACGCTTCTTAAAGATGTCCAAGAATAAACGGACAGTTCAGAACGATTTATTTATGGTATTTTAATACCAAGTCAACACATTTCTCAAGTAAGAATTTATAAATCTGGCAATTTATAGAAAAAAATAAATCACAGCTTCACAAAAAAAGCTAACTTCCAACAGTTTGCTCCCCCAAGCCCCCAACACACAATTTACAATGTAATTCAACTGTCGGTAGAAAGTTAACAGTGGTGTGAAATTCTTAAAAAATATTTGCAACAGCAATTGAAAATAAAATTATGATATTTACTCAGTGAAAAAGTAATAGGAATTATGTTTCCCAGTAAAAGATACATCAGAAAAGCAGCAAAAAATCCTCCTTCTACTGATGGTGTGCTACCTTTCTCCCAGCCACAGTCATCACCAGCAAAGGCAGCACTTCAGTATTAATCATTGCCACGTTCAGTACCTCAGTGTTTTTGGCAAGAAGTCACACTCAGAAGTCCAGTGCTTGAAACGTGTTCTGCCCTCACCCTGTGTGCTCCGAAGGTTGCTGCTATTCCCATTCCTTGGAGCAAGACTGGAACAGTGACAGCTCAGAGAAAGGTAAGAAGTATGAAGATTTTCCTATGGATTCATGTCCATTCTCCACTCTTTCTTCACCTCCCCAGTACAAACCGGAAAACCCAGAAATTTTACTTTCTACACCCCACATTTGAGTACTTACACAAGGTGAAGGAATTGAATGTTGGCATTATATTTTCACCTGTGCACAAAAACCCCATGCAACCACAGGAGGAAAAACGCTCCCTCTCTAACTTAATTAAAAATCACATTTCCAGAGGTCATTGCACTTGATAATAAAAAGGCAATTAATACGCATTTGATACTAAATATTGTACAGACCTGAACTTCTGTGCAATCCGTTGCTTCAGACACACACATATTTAACATTCTTTTTAAAAGCTAAGCCCCTACTGTAATTTAATGAAGAAAAAACTTTTTAAAGAGTATTTTTCCATAATTTTTCCATAAGACAAAAATTTCTAAGCACAAATACACGCACACTTAAACACTCCCTTTAACTCCTAGTGCATTTAAGCACATCTTTGTGATTTGTTTTGAAATTCTCCGTGTTGATCCCACATTGAACCTTGCTCTCATTCTGCACTGATGCAGTGACACTACACAAGGATGCTTTTTCTCCACCCTGTCCAGTGTGGCTGGCATTTATCACACTGTTGGTACAAACATGGAGGCTGAAGATGACTGCCTCGCTCCTTTACCCACAGCGGATCTGAAGTTTTCCAAGTGGATGTGACACATTTTTTACTCCTGTTGCCCATGAACTCCAGTGGCCAGTTTCAGGTGCCAAGTGTTTACTATCCCTAAGCCAGGGCTTTGGGTTGTCCCTGCAAATTTTGTGACAGTTTCTCATTAAAACTATGGACATGGAAACTGAGAGGGAGACTCTGGTCCCTGAGACAGACAAAATGAGAACAAGAACTAAATCACTGATATTTAATTTGGAGTGGACCCTCTTTAAGGAAAACTATGTTAGCTTCAACTTTCAAAAGTTTAACAAATAACCACTAAAAATACCCTTAAATTGGGCAACAGAATATAAACAGCATTGGTCAAGAAAAACATATTGTGCAGGGTAGTTTTAAGAGTTATCAGTTACTGAGAACGACAGATCTGTCCTATCTGTCCTGTGAATAGTGTGCTGTATCAAGTTTGTCTCCCAGAACAAACACAGAAGGGTGAAAACGAGAAGCATGGCCCTAACCAAAACATCTATTTACTCCTACCTCTTTAAATGTACAGCTACAGGACTCCTGTGTCTTAAATACTTACAGTAGTCAAATTGACTACAATTCCCAGAAGCCAAACCGAACTTCTAAACTTTGTGATTGATCAATTCAACAGTACTCTGTTAGCCGTATCAGTAAACTTTTCATTGCCACCGTGTGGCAATGTTTCTTATTGGTAACACATTTTGAGCTAGTGTTTAAAGAACTTCTGCCCTTGAGGGCGTTTCTAGAACAGAGGCGACTAAAATAAAACATCTTTGGCAACCACAGACATAGGATAGGTAATTCACAGCAGCTGAAAGAACAGTAAGACCTTTACAAAGTTCCATAGTGCACCATTAACTTTTTGCAGTTTGTTGTATGAAGTACCAAGACCCTGAAAATTTTAGTTAAACGTGTGAAACTACCTAAGAAGTTGCAGGGTTTTTTTTATACCAACTTTCTCAAACAGTGCTAGGGGCTTGTGAAACTTGAAAGGGTGATGTGAGATTGTCCACACAAAGGCCTCCAGTGCAGTTGGAGTTGATTGGGAAGGGAGCAGAGAAGAAAAGGGCTGGAGACTTAAGTTTCAGTGTATCACATGGAGGCTGCTCAAAGACTGACAACAGATATATTCATGAATGACTTTAGTCACACAGGTAGTATCATCACACTGATGGTGGAATCTCTTCAGACAAGGAAACAAAGTGAAACAAACAAACAACTCAGCTGCATCCAGACAGTCCATTAAGCAGTGTCATTTATCTGTACCTTAAATAAGAAAGAACGTCCATTAGTAACACAGAAATTACTCTGAAATGTTTTAACACACTACAACATAGCTGAGCTATAGGAAGAACTCAGTGTAACCATCTTTCGTTTTCAGTGAAATCGATTATAAATTCAATTATGTAAATATAAACTAGCACTTTGTGTGTATACAGTAGGAGAGAAATAACCACACTAATAAAGCTGGGTAAACTTTTAACAAGTAGAATGATTGAGGTATGGTACACTAAGCTTATTTCTTTTTTTCTGAATATGAGCACAACTTTCAGAAATACGGGAAATATTGCAACTAACTTGTGTAACGGCATTGTGATTCCTATACATAAATCAGTGCACAGTTCAGCAAAAGCTATCACAACACAAGAAAAACAGATTCTTAAAACAAACAATCACTTTAAGGGTATTTAAGCAGGAAAAAAATATGGTAATATGGTCAGCATTGGTACCCTATTCTGTGAGAATAAAGAACTTTATACCCCAGGCGTAGAGTTAGGTCCCATTTATAGCCAATCCTTCAGTTTTAAACCCCCCTTGAGAGGTGCCAATTTAAAAGCATGCAAATGCTTTTCTTTAAATTTGAGTTTAATAACAATTAATGCCACTTTCAGAAACTTCACCTCTCACAAAAAAAAATACAGCTATAGAATATGCTGAAGTCTCTCAGGTGTCCAGATCCAAAACCAATGTGTAACACTTAAGTACTCCAGTCACTATGAACAACTTGCTTTTAGTAGTTAAATAAAGAAACTACTGTCCCCCTTTTCTACCTCTGGAAGAGAATGAAGAGCGTAAAATAAAGCACAATAGTTGGCCTGATTTTGATGAAATTATGAAATACTATGAAGTATTAATCTTCATATTCAGCCATCAGGTGCTACATGAAAAAGCAGATAGTTTAGCAGATCTCTAAATGGGTTTTTGCTACGTTAGTGTTCTCTATTCTGCCACAGCAGATTTTTGCTTCACATTTCAGCAGTTGTAAAAGCATGGCTCTGACCTACAGAGGCATGTTCAACAACAGCACTGTTGCCATGCAAGACTTACTGCTGTTTCAGCACATGAAGGATGAATTCAATCCTCAGTAGATTCAATCCTCAAACTTATTATATACTGATGACTGTGTTGGAGTTCTGTTGTTTTGTTAAGAGATAAAATGTAACAAGTTAATTAATTGAGTCACAGTACTGAAGTTAGAAGGAAAGTCTGGTCAGTCAGCTTCGGCATTTAAAAGCAAAAGGGTATTTACCACAGGAAACATCTCAGGGGAACACAACCTTGCCTCAGTCAGCAACACAAATGTAATGTATTGTGTTCTACCCTAATACACAGCTGAGCAAAACTACTGCTGGTATGTATCATCATTAATGTTGCTCCTATTTAGATACTGTAACTTTAAAAAAAAAATACAAGAGCTGGAAATGTTTTCCATTCGTGGGTCTGAAAGGTGTAGACAAGCTTAGGAAGAAAACAATTTTTTTTTCTGAGATCTCAGGTGCATGTTTAGCTACATGTGCAGGTTACTGATTAGTTGTTTTTAAAAAGCAGTAAACCCAAAATTTCAGTTGCTTATTTGGCCATTTAATATTGTCTCCATATTATTTCTGGCACCCCCATGTGCTCAGGAGCCTCACCTAGAATTAATACTCAAGTTGCTTACTTCAGCTTGTTAAAAATTTACCCACTTATTCACAGTTGGTTTTGTTATATTTCATAATAAAGACTTCTCATTCACAGATGCGTTCCAGAGTTAGTAAATCAATGTCAAACCATTTCCTCAGTTTGATTTTTATTCAGCATTTGTTTAGTTTTATTTTAGTTCTCCTATAAGCTCAGTCTCTTCCATACAAGGTAAATTACAACTGAATGGTTAATTCAGGCTGTATTGAGTAGAAACGGATACATCATAACAGAAGCATGCTAGGGTCCTCAAACACTCCGTTTAATTAATATCCCATTCCCCAAAAAACAAAGAAAACTAGATAACCACCCCCTAAGTAACCACCTAGCAACAATGGCTTTACTGTAAAGTATTTTCCTCGGGAAGACAATTTGAAACACAACAACAAAGAGGAAATGACATCACCATATAAAGTTTTTCTTTCTTACCAGGTGAATATCTTAATGCCAGAAATAAAACATTGCATAAGTACCATCATCCATATTAAGAACTTTTCAGTAAGCATATGAATAGGTTGAAGATGCAACTTCATTGCATATGCACACACGGTCCCTCTACCCAGTTTTTGTAGGTTTAAACCCCACTTTGTTGGAGTTTCTTCCCTTTATACCTGATTAATTAATTTATCCATGAGTAAAGTGCTAAAAGAACGTTCTATAGATTAAGTAGATGAAGGTTTCTACCACACAGTAATTTCAAAGACAGCAGTAAAACAAAGGGTTACATGAAGCCTTCCAAGGACAGAAGAGAAGTCTTCCCTTTACTTAGACCAGATAATTTAAAAAGTTATGAGAAGAAACACAAGACAAAGGATGGAACCTACTTCTAACTGCACACTGCAAAGCAGGCAATGCAAAACTCTGCTAGGCTGCTCCAACCTATATCCTTTCTATATAGTGTGTACAGTCTGTATAGATAAACAAAGGGAAGGGACAGCCTAAGGTTTCAACAGCTATGAATTCCACGACACATAAAGACAAATTCAGGATGGCATTCACTTTGTTCCCTTAGGCACGATATGACTAATTAACACTTTTAAACATTTGTGTGCATGAACAACAAAAAGCATCAGTCAGGTTTGCTGAAAATAGTGGGGAAAAAAACAAACAAACAAAAAAAACAACACTTAAACTAGTGTAGATAGCTTTTAAAGTGATCTAATTCAAATAATAACTAACCTGAGACGTACTTTGCTCCGATTAACATTATCATGCTACTCATAATAAAAAAACCCAAGGGCAGACTACAGAAGATACTAGTGTCACCTGATGTCATCCAGAGGAAGGTGTTTCCAGTCAAGAAAATCAAAAGAGAAATATATATATATAAATTGCAATATATGTGTTAAAAATCATATGAACAGCAAAAAGTAACAATAGCAGTGACATTTGTAGAAAAGCTAAAAAAGTTCATGCATAACCCCCCCCAAAGTGATTCAAAACAGGCTCTCAAAAGGAGATTAAATCCAAATTCCACCACCAGAACTATCTAGGTTGAGCCCTGTTCCAGTTGTATTCAATCTTAAATGCTCCTAGCAGGCAGAATTCAAAGTTCCAAAGCAAGACCTAAGAAAAATAACACTCTTTGCCCCAGTGTTGAAACAAATAATGACCGAGGTTAAGTTTTGATAAACATAAGCCTTTTCTAATTGGCTAAAGAACTAGTTTAATTTTCTGCAAGGCAGATTTTCCAACCTTCAAAAGAAAATAAAGATATATAGATAAGATCATAATCAAGCTCTTGAGATTTTGGGAAATATAACAGAGTTTAGATATAAGGTGACTAAATCATATTGCACCATACTGAAGAGAATCTTAGTCATGCTGCTACCTATTTCCCTTCCAAACAGCCTTCAGGGAATTGTTTGTACAGCCACAGTGTTAAATAAAATGCCTAAACCTGTAACACAGGAGTTCAAAAGGAAATATTTAGCTTTTTTTTTTTTGAGGGCTGTGTTACATTTTGAAGATTCTTGAGTAGTTATTCCAACAAAAGTGAAACAATGTGAGAGGAAAGATAAGGCCCACAAATTGTGTCTTGTAGGCTGATATAGGCCTGAAAACTTAACCTGAAACATAACTTAAATATGAATTCAAAGTACAGATCATTGAAGACTGCAAGTTTTATTTAATTGAACTCTAACAGATAGAAAAGCTCTTCTTCAAAAGTGTTTGCAATATTCTACGTGTGTGAGCAATAAGTCTTTGCAATTCTTCACTTTATGAAAACTTTCTACTCTTAGTCCTTGTCGGTCAAGCCGATTGTGATGTTGTTACCAATCTCTCCTTCATATGCAGCAAATGACAAAGGTAAGATACAGCAAGACAAATTACCAGATGAAACTTTCTCTTTTGCAACATGAATAGAAAAGAGTTTACAAAATCCCCGCACTGTCTTTTTTTAGGTAAGATATTTTTCCTCTTTTTATCCATCACTATTTGTGAAACATGCAGTTAGTCTGATTTAATGCCCACTGATTTTAGAAGCCTGAAAGATATTGATTGCATCATCCTATCAAGAGGAAGACCTATCCTGCTTCTTTGTTTCTGCAGTGTTTTTAAGTAATAATTTTCAAATCATTGGAATAATTGATGGATGGTAGGAACAGAAAAGGTCACCAAACTCAAGATTAATTAACTAGGCTGGCTGGCTAATTAATAATATTTGATCTGCAATAAAATTTAGTTTACCATTTGAAGGAGCTTCAGATGTCTCCCAGTCCATAGATTTCATCACAGCTTTCTTCCATCTGGCATAGCGATATTCACTTTCTGAAATTGAGAAATAAACAAAATTCTGTCAGGGCCTATGAACACAAGTGTAAGTATTTAAGCAGCAAGTACTACACTAACAGCTTCTCACCCTTTCCGTAATACAACTTATCTGCACCAAATATGTATGATAAAATATTTTTAATACATTAAATAAACAAAAAGCAATCATAACCCTTAAAACAACCAGAAAAAAATAAAAATAAAAATCACCATTACACACAGTGAGAAGAAATAAACTTCAAAAGCACTTTTCTGAGTGTTCAACAGTTAGAAAATGCATGAGTGGGACAAAATGAAGCGATTGCTATCCATGCAGAAGCCCTTCAGTATTGAAAATACTGTCCTGAAGCAGGAATCTTAGCAGTAATTACAGTCAAAATGGGACGACAAAATCCTGCACAAGAAGTTAGAAAATAAATGCATTTTGTTTATCTAAGTAAACAGCTCAACCCTGTGGGGATGTATTGTTTTAACCCTTCCCCAATCCTAGCAGTCAAATATTCTAATAGTCAATCTTAAATTATCAAAATAGCAAGCAGAATGTATTCCCCTAAACTGAACACTGCAAAGCTGATCTTTAACATTTGTAATTATATTTACTTATGGATGTTTATTATAGTGGTATGCCAGAATGCAACAAAGAATAAACTGATCTGTTGACCATATAACAGAAAACAGTTCAAAGATTCTTAGAGTATTTTTAAAGGGCTTTACCCTCTGGGTTGATCTGTGGTTCAAATCGCTCACATGTCACTGCTGTCAAATCTCCAGGATTCAGACTCCAAATTCCAACTCCTTCTGCAGCTCCCGCTGCCATAGCAGCTCCTAGAGCTGTTGTTTCAGGCATTGATGGCTTTACTAGAGTAAATCAGAGAGAAAGCCATGATGGTTTTTTACTGAAAGCCAGATGACATCAGAACTAAAGACTTAAATAGATATCTATATTTTCTATAACTGCTGTATTAGCTCCCTTTAAGTTTACCAATTGCAAACCTCATTTTATTTCCATTCACACAGTTATTAAATTAGTTTCAACTATGAGTATTCCAAGTCTCTGAAATACCTCAAATCACTACTCCCCTCAATACTGAATCATGCAATTGCTCAATTTCATATCATGCGTAAGGCTTCTGTGATCTGTACTACAAGTTTCTTCAGCATACTTCTTGTTTGCTTTCCACTGTTGCTATAGAAGACCATTCAGCCCCCGGGATGTAAATCTGTGCCATTCTCTGTTTCATGTAGAGATCCCTTAAAAGCTGATTTTATTGATCATGCCCTTTCAACTGCTAACTTGAAGACCTAATAGTGTGGGCCTTGGGAATTATGATTATTAAAGGCAAGCTATAACATCTCTATTTAAAAAACTTCCCAATATCTTGCTATCACTGAAATGTTCCATATGTATATGCATAAAAGCAGACGAGGTGTAAAGCTCTCACTGATCTCTGTCCAAGTTTCTCAAGGTCAATAGGTCAGAGTTAATTTAACCAATTTAAAACTTGTCAGATAGTGAGAAATTGGTATGACAACTTCAAAATTCAATACCATCACAGAGCTATAATATTTCAACACAAGATATAAGAGTCAGAGATGTCCTAGGAGAATGATCTTCAAAATCTGTTATAAGACAAAAATCTTTTCTGAAAAGAAAAAGTTAACCACTCACCACACTAAGAAAAGCAGTCCAACAGGCCCTCATTAACTCATTATGAATGAATGCTGTTTTCAGCTTTAAAAAGAAAGCAGGAGTTGTAAATTTATCTTACCTACTGGAATACAGAGGATGTCTGATTGGAGTTGCATGAGAACTTTGTTATTAGTCATTCCTCCATCTACTTGCAACTGACTTAGTGGTATCCCACAGTCCTTGTTCATTGCATCTAAAATCTTAAGAGTAATATATGTTAAGATTTAACTGCAGAAAAATCCATGAAATCCTCTGAGTGAAAAATACTGATAAGTCAATTTTTGCTGAAGTGTTAAGCAGATTATTCACCCTCCCATATACATCAAGATGGCAAAACAGAAGTAGTAACAATGCAGTTTTATTTCATGTGCAGTATGTTCAATTTATCACAGAAATCCTAATGTAGGAAATGTTTATACCTAGCCAATCTTTTGCTCATATGATCCGAAAAAAAAGGTGATAATCACTATGAACTTCCCTAAAACTAACAAGGGAGGAAGTACACAGCATTACCCTATAATCATCTTAATGCAGAAATATTGAGTTTTATATGGTTTTGTAAAAGGATTCAATCAAATGGCTCATTTACATTTTTACTGTTAGCATATAACTCTTGATAAACAGGCATTAACTATTGCAGAATGAATTTGTTTGTAATTTTTCAATTTATTTGAATTAAAAAAAAATACATAAACCTCAAAAAAAGAAACTACAACGTATGTGACTACTATTCTGTAGTTCACAAAGCACTCAGTTATACAATCCTTACTAGGAAAGGTCAGTCTATTTCTATAGAAAAACAAGTGGGTTTGTAAAGCATGAAAAACTATACAGGAGTGGGTTATTTAGTGAATTTTTATCTAGTCCCAGAAAGTAAGTCAGGAAGGAACTAGAAGTGTTGACAAGTAAAAGAAAGAAGGTAAAAGGTCAGGTTCCATTGTGGCAGAATCTATATATAGGCCTGCACATTACATTTACATTACAAATAACTTACCAAATAGGATAAGCAGCAGATCACCAAAGTGTGCTGCCAGTACTAAGCAATACTGCTCCCCACCACTTGTTTCCTTCACACGTACCCTTTTACATTCTGCTATGCTGAATTTCACCTGCTTTTCTTTACCATTCAGAACCTCAGTGGTGCCTCATAAGCTGAGATTTACATATAGTATTGGAGGCTCTAACTTTTTTTGAGTCCACACTGAATAATATGATGCACTCAGTAAAGATTAAATAAGTGAAAAGAATGCTAGAAATGAGGAGGTGGTGAAGGAACTAAACAAATCACAACCATGCTGCTGCTATCTCCATTGTAGTGAAGATTAAGAGAGCAAGGCACCCATGTAAGTTTTGACTAATGACCTCCATGTGCAGCTCTTAGAAGTGAAAAATTACTTATTTTTCCATAATGCTTTCTAAGAGAAAAAACATAACAAGGATCATGTGACTGTACAGAGAAGATTTTTGGATAAAAAAGGAAAAGAAACTTGATGGTACAGTAAAGCAAAACAAAACAAAAAACCTCAACCAAATCAATGCAAATTTTGAGTTTTCCTGAAGGATATGAAAGACTTCTAATTCAAGTGGAATTAAAACAGAATAACTTTGTTTCTGATAAGACAAAACTAAGAGTATATTTTAGAAAATTGCATGTTTTATCTACATCACTATGACTTAATCTACTAATATAAGCATTTCCAGAGACCTAACAAGGCACTCCTGTATCTGTGACAGAAGCACACTGACTAAAGAAGGAAGTGTTAGGTATGTCCAAACAGTTCACCTTCAGCTGAAAGCTTTATTCCCATCCCTTCTACTAATGGCCACATGCAGTCTCTTGTTGTGACATTTGCTACAATCCACTGCAAGGCAGCTGAGATCATTAATCCAGCAAAAAAACAGCTCAGCAAAAGAGGGATAATTTTTTGCTGGAAAGTTCACTGAGCTGTCACGTGAGATGGAATGGATAGGAGGAGGGATAAGAAAAGTCAGGAGCAGACAACAAACTAGGTCATCACTTCAGTTGGTTGTAATTTGACTTAGAGTATCAAAATTGATAGACATTATCTACTAAGTTCCTTTCATGACTTTCTGAGGACTGAAAGGGTGTTCGCATAGCTTCAAAAACATCTGCCTTGCTGAAGTTTCTGGCTTTCTTTTTCCACAGTAATATTTCTTACTTTACTCATTGTTATTAGAGAAATAAGAAGCTGTTTTCTTCCTCTTACACAGTGTTAAGTGTATATTATTTTAAAACAAATTATGTTTACATAACATCATCTTAAAAGTATGAAATCATATCAAGGTTTGAGTGCTACCCCTTGGAGTCCATGTCTTTCATTTTGTCTTGTAGTTTTACAGAACACAAGGAGCATATATTTTTATCACCATCTACTATCAATTTTACAATGCTTAGAGCATACTGATACCATACTCTTTGATTTGGTTGAAGGATTATTTTTGTGTAACAAATTTAAGGGTTCTTTTTGCAGCACGTTGGCAAAGACAACGAGATATCTGGTGGGCAAGAAGTGAATAGAGATTCCCTTGATACGTCTGCTGCTCTTGTGTACTGAAAGCAACATCAATCATATTTGTCAGAGCACAGAATATAAAATGCAGTCTTCTATGATGTAGAGCTAATGGTACATTTCAGTTTTGGCACTGCCTTGTCATCTTATAGTTTGCCTGTTCTGCATCTCATGCTATTCACAAAATATGTTTCCCCTTATTTTATGTGTTGATAAAAACCACAAAAATAACATACCATCCATCCAGATCATTGTAGCTCAGCTCACAGGAACAATTCTCCAACACAAGCATCATGTAAATTAACATATGAGTGTGGTATGAAGCACCTGATTTTCAGTCAACCTTTTTAACCCCCTCTTTCTCTCTCTGAAGACTTATTATACTAGTTTACAATGAATTTAACAACTAATTTGCTTTTACCTCTCGTGTTTGGAAGCAGACTGCTTCTAGTGCAGCAAAGGCAATGTGGTTTTTGTTTGTAAACTGGGTAAGGCCACAGATAATACTGTTGAACAGAGAAAATGAAAACAAGCAGCAGTTAGAACATCATTTCCAGCAAATACTTCAGATTTAGGCCTTTTAATTCAAGTCATATGAGGATTGCTTTTTCATATTAAGAAGCTTGTTTCTTTTTAATCTGAGTTCTCTTATCTGTGTAATAAGCTGTCTTCAGTGTTCAGTCAAACAACTTATTGCCTTAAGTTAAAATGTTATTGTCAATGTGCATGCACAAGGGTGCATATTCATACACACACATACAAATTTACAAAGTCAAGTGTTCTTTCTTTAAGGAACATATGATCATATTTAAAAAATACTATCACTGGTCACTAAGATTTTAATAATTCTCTTATGCTTTCAGTTTTAAAGGAGAAGCCCACCTGGGTCACTGCTATATATTTGGTGCAAGATACATGCAACAACTGAGATACTAAAGGACATTTTTAGTTGCTGCCATTCCAAAGATCAGCTTAGAACAGTTAAGAAGCTAAGCACTGTGATCCAAAAAAATGGTTAGTATACTTATGTCAATGATTTTTTTTCCTCTTTAAGTACAAATAGCATCTAATCGCTAAGAACGCAACCTCCAGGCCTTGAGAACTGGATATTGTTTAATATCTCTCTTTCTGTTTTAGGAAAGAGATTTTATATTGTATTTTATATGTATTATGCTTCTGTGACTCTCATGGCATGCTCTGATTTCAGCAACAGCAGATAAGCTCACAATAGCAGATTAGCTAGTAACTATTAGATCTAACTAGTACCAGACAGTTAAGTCTTGAAGAAAGGGACAGGAAGGCATTACACTGAAGAGTGTTTAGTAAACAGAAAGGAAATAGGAAAGGGAGGTGAAATAGTTAAGAATTTAGAAGGTTGAATCGTTTGACATAGTGAATGCAACAGGTGTGGGAACGTGAACTCAGAAAAATAAATCACCACTAACTTCTTAATTTTCTACTCTTATTGCCTGACAGTTCACAGGTATGCAGATCTCTTCTTCTTCTTTAGTGAGATTAAAACCTTTTCAGAACCAGCAACATGTGAAGAAAAAAAAGCTGACTCTTTCAGTGGCATGAATGATAAAACTATCCTTGTAAGTCCCTTCCAACTCAGGATATTCTCCTACTCTGTGATTCTGTGAATTGTCCTCCAAAAAGCACAACCTTGTCAAAGTGTTTTCCACCTCCCCCTTCTTTTTTTTCCATTTAGAGGTGGGTGGAAGGATAACTGGCTGAGTCAGCTAGTATTTGTTTCTCCATCAGTAGCAGTTGCTGTTTTGAACAGATTAAGTACAAAGTAAAAACAGTAGTTGCTTGAAGATACTGTAGAGAATGAAACAAAAAAAATCAAAAATTTCTCATACCTGAAAGGACCAGTGTTAGTATTTGTGAAATAATTAAGTTTTCCTACAAATGAGTTGCTTATTCAGCTCCTTACCCCCTTGCACTGGGTTCCCAGTAAGGTGCATACAGTCCTGAAAACGCTGGCACGAAGTAGCAGCCATAAGAAGTTCCTGCTTCTGCAGCTAATTTTTCTAATGGACACACAAACAGTCTTTACTTAGCTTTTCATAACTACATCAGCACTTAAATACGACACTCAAAGATATTAATTTAAAGAGAAAAGATTTAGAATATGTTTTGTAACTCCAAAAACAAGCAGTCATTAGTACTAGAAAGTACAGCTAACTGTCTGCCTCCTCATCTTTAACATGTCCACTTGCAACGATATTAACGGAACATGGGGCATAGGAGGCTGTGGTAAATGAAAAGTCAAAAATCAGAATTATTTACTCGATATTCTGACCTAGATTCTCCAAGGTTTTAAAGGGTATCCTGTGGGTAAAGCATCCTACCTTCAAAGCTTTCCAAAAGGTCACACTTACATTTAAGTAAAGGCAAGCATGTGAAACTGGATCAAGACCAAAGGGATTTAAGAACTAAATTCCCATTAATTTCAAATGGATTTAGAGTCCTAAATTCTCATCTTAAGTATATAATCACAAGGCCAGCCACAAGGAAATGTGAAGTCTCTTAATATCTGAGTAGTAATTTCAGATAAGTGAACTCCCCAATATTAAAATGTATAATTTTAAAAGCTGCATTAAAACATCCAGCATGGCAAATGATGTTAATATTAAGCTCCTTCTTATAACAAGAAAGTATATTTTTTCAGCTTGTGACAATTTCTTCTGTTTGCATTGATCAAACCATAGCAATAGAGGAGAGGAAGGGAAATACAGTCAAAAATTCTTTTTTGAATGGTACTTTCATACAGAATCCACTTAAAGAAGTGAAGGGAGGAAAAGAACATTTTCAGGGAAACAGGAAACAATGACAGACTCCTACCAGACTTTAACAGTGACAAGATCAAAGTTCTTGAATCCCTAACCTTTCAGAGCTCTAATGAAACTTATGAGACCAACAGCCACCACTGTGTTTCAACAACTGGCTAATTCTAGGGATAGTAGCTTGTTTTCTTCTGCATACAAATGGAGGCTTTCTCATGGAAAAACAGACTGTTCTACATTTCTGCTTAGGTTTTGAATTTTTAAGTCTAATCTGAATTCTATTTTTTTCCAACTTTTCGAAAACATATCAAATATTAAAAAAATTAATGAATTACTTTTTAGTAGAGGTCTCTCTACTTCAGTGGATATGAATTCTGCATTACATATTCAGGGTTTCAGGTTATCATGTTTATGACAGCAAAGAATATGTTTACTGGTTTAGGATTCAGTATGTTTTGAGTTTCATAAAAGAGACATATACTCTTGGCTCTGGAAAACTGAATACAAATATTGCAAGTTCAACATCTTCCCGAGAATCTGTTTGCTAGAGAAAGTTAACAAAGCTTTTCAATGATCTTAGTGATACACTGTAAGAAATATCAGTGAAAAGTATCAATAAACAGTGGTTGCAAAGCAAAATCTATGCATCTTCCAGTTATTCTTGAATATTTTCAGCTTTCATTCAACAGTAACACAGCCATCAGAATGCAACAACTCATGAACCAAGTCAAATAGAATCCTTGAAATTAACAGCTCCAAATTGCAAATACTCACCAACTTCCTGTGAAGTTTTAACAATACCTAGATTGTCCCTCAGCCAGCGAACAACAGCTCCAGCTATTGCAACAGATCCCTGTAGAAAACAAAATCACTACAATTACAAGCAATTTTTCCATGGAGAAGAGTTGCCTAACTTCCTAAGCAATCTTCTGGGATCCTCTAATTTAGGTAGTAGTTATGTCTAATGTCTAAATTATGTCTAGAGTCTAAACACAAATGACCAGAAAGACAGAAAATTTAGTCACTGTCCTTTGCCAGCAAAATTCCTGTTTCCTCAGTAAATGTCCCTGAACGATTCCATCACATTCCAGGTAAACTGCATGCCTCCCATCTCATAACAAAGTCCAAGTGGTCTTCCGTACAAGACAGTATGAAGTCTACTAAACTAAGCTTCAGGTGAAATAGGAACATTATTATGTTCTCATTCTAAGCCATTGCTAGAAGGGAACAGAGGTATTTTCTAAGCAGCTAGCTCTTACAATTAAAAGATGTGGGTTTGATTAAAACAAAAGCTTGAATCTCTATTTTTCACTCTCAAAGTGTTGTAACCATGAGATTATTCTAGTAGAGACTTAGAAGAAAGAGCTCTTAGCATCTTCTGTTGAAGACTTTGATTTCAGACAGTATCATTAAAGACTTAGAGATGATGAAGAAGAAAAGCGTGCATAAGCATGTGGAAATAAAAGTCACTCTCAAACAGTTCCAGTTCTTTCTTCAAGGTCTAAAAACAAACCAAACCTCTCACACATATGTACAAAATGAAAATCCCAAAGTTGTCAGAAACACAGCAAATACAACCTCCTACTCCTGGTAACTATAAGCCACAAATTATTTTCCCAGAGAAGAAAATCCTTTGTGTTATCTTGGTGTGTTCAACATGGAAAACTTAGGGTGTCTTCAAAAGCTCTATGGTAGCAGACAGTCCAGTATGCGTGTTCTAAAAATAACTATTAGATCAAGCCCACAAAGCAACAGAGATGGAAGAGTAATTCTACTGATCCCAACAAAGTTGCAGTGTCAAACAGGTGTTAAGCTGCTCTGTGATTCAGAGGCAGAATTTCAGAACAACAAAACTTTAAGTAAGAGGTGAAGTCCAATTTTCTACAGAATTTGGGTATTCTCAGAGTTGTATGGAGTACTGGGGAACTAAAGGAAATGGAAATAGGCACCTATGTTTTGGTAGGTAAAAAAAGCTTTATTATTAGATGTATCTTGTCCTGGAAATTTGGCTCAGACTTTTAAGTTAGAAGTAAAAACCATTAGAATGAAATTAAAAATCAAAAGACATCTAGTCATGCTTTTTGTTTTGAGAGAATAGCTGAAACACTTCTCAAATTCAGTCTTGGTTTACTTATTTATTTAGAACATTTATGAAAGATTTGAGACTGTGGAACTGAAAAAAAATGTTTCAGACATTATGCCCAGAAATTCAATGTAGAAATATATTTTTAAGATTAAGTGATGTAGCTTGGAGATAGGATAACCCAAACCACACACAATCCTTGAGGCACAAAGCTATAAAAGCTGTTTTAATTTCTGTGCACCTGAATGGTTCCACTGAAGATAAAAAATGATAAAAAACAAAAGTAAACATAACCACGTATCACTATAAAAAGGAAGAAATTATATTACTTACTTCTAATGCATAGCAAACAGGCTTGTCTCTACCCAGTTTGTAAGCTATTGTGGTTAGAAGACCATGGTCAGAAAACACAGACTAAATAGGGAAAGAAGAAAAAACACAGGCAGAAAATATTTACATAAGTACATGCAAATGAAAAAAAAAAGGAATAAAACTGAGAAATGAAATTACAGAAAGCTTAAACAAAGTAAATTATCTATATTTACACCTGAGACAAGACCCTTGGATTGGTGGTGTTTTAATTTTCATTAGCTGCTCTGGATCTTTCCAGACCTCCTATGTCAAATAATTGGGGGACTTCCAAAGACAATAATGAGAAGACAAAAATTTACACTATCTATTCAACTGGTACTACAGAAAAAAAAAAAAAGTGGAAAAAAAAAGAATAAAATAGCCAAGACAAAGAATAGAACATTTAAGTAACACAACACTCAGCAATTTGAGTGAGTTGAAGAATTATGCATAAGGGAAGAACAAGACACATGCTACGAGAAGTTCACTTTGCAGCTAGGAAAACAAGAGTTGCACTGAAACACCCTGAACAAACTACTACTTCCCGTTCCTTTATAACTGAATGCATTGAATGCATTTTTCATTACCCCTGGATTGGAGGCTGGAGCACATCTCCTATAAGGAAAGGAGAAGTGAACTGTGCTTGTTTAGCCTGGAGAAGAGAAGGCTCCAGGGAGACATTGTGGCCTTCCAACACTTGAAGGGAGCGTATAAACAGGAGGGGGAACACACGGGTTGATAGTGACAGGACAGGGACGAATGGTTTAAACTAAGACAGGCGAGCTTTAGGTTGGATGTTGGGAGGAAGATTTTCACTCAGAGGGTGGTGGCGCATTGGAACAGGTTGCCCAGAGAGACTGTGGATGTCCCATCCCTGGAGGCATTCAAGGCAAGGCTGGATGTGGCTCTGGGCAGCCTGCTCTAGTGGCTGGTGACCCTGTCCATGGCAGGGGGGTTGAAACTAGATGATCTCTGAGGTCCTATTCAACCCAGGCCATTATATGACCCATTCAATGATTCTAGCAATGCAATTATTGCTAACAAGTTTAAGACTTATTTGTAGTTATACTCAACTACTTAACTGAAGATGGCTCAAAACAATTGAGAAATAAAAAAAACATAACTGACCTTCTGACCCGTATTGCACAGCAAGAAACATCCTGTTCCATACCTAGCATGAGAGCAAAGAAAAATAAAAACTAGGACATTTAAAACATAAACAGTTACCGCAGTTCCTGAATCCATGACTCCCCTATGGAGAAACCAGACACCACCTTTTTTCCCCTCAAAATTTATGTTACCATAAANCTAGGACATTTAAAAGATAAACAGTTACCGCAGTTCCTGAATCCATGACTCCCCTATGGAGAAACAAGACACCACCTTTTTTCCCCTCAAAATTTATGTTACCATAAACTGATGATGAAACCATTCTCACACAGTTTATTTAAATGCAGCCTGAAGCTGAAAAGTCTAGTTCTACATTTCTCTTTCTGATAATTTCTTGTACAGTACTTATCAAGGAGCAGACAGAGCTGAAAACTGAGTCTGAATTTCTCTTTGCTGGCAGTGTTTACTTACTTCAGTTTAAGCCGATTATGAAAGCCACTTTATAAAATAAATATTTCACAACATTGAGTACAAACTTTTAAAGGTGAAAATGCAACAAACTTTGTTCGTGTCACAAAGAAGAATGTATTTTTAAACATACTCAACTTCTAAAACTTGCACATTTCTCATTTGAAGCATTACATATGTGTGTACACACATACAAAAACAGTTTAATAACCTCATACTCCATTCTCATTAATTCTAACTAAGAACTCACTTTTATTTAATACTCTGAAATTCCAAGGCTTACAAATAGTAACGAGAAGGTTTTCAGTTATATTTGTAGAATAAAAAGGATAACGTAGTATCACAAACTGGTTATAAATCTCATCTGATATTTAGCTTGAGGTGGCTATTTTTCCTTTTCTAAGAATATTTCATATAAAACACTCTGTGACAAAATTACTTAGAACCATGTGTTTTAACAAAATACAAGGCTACTAACTTAGACTTGTGCATAAGTACAAAAGATAACTTGAAGGTTAATTAGAAACAAGTATAGATTAATGTGTAATTAAATCTGTGAATGTCCAAAGCTGTGTATATACCTTCATGTTCATTTAAGCAGGACATTGCAAATGAAACAGTAAGTCACTTAAGCATAAAGCTTTTCGTCAAATCAATATTTGATTATACTACTTGCCTGATTTAACTGATCAGCTGTTTTAAACAAGGGAAACTAAGATACTGAGAACTAGGAAAAAAAATCAGATTTAAAATTCTCCATGATCTAGACACAGAACCAAAACTAAGCACTGTAACTTAAATGAACCTTTCCTGTCTAACAGTACTGCGTGGTTTTTGTCACTGAATTCTATGCAGCCTAAGTCACACTGACTATACTTGTTTAGCTTTAGATCACACAATTTAAATTATAACAGCAGCTACTTTGCACTGTGTTTCAGTATATTTTAAAATTAAAAACCTTCTACTGTTCCAAAGCATACATCACAAACTATTTTACTTTAATATCTTCAGTATTTTATTCAAAAGTCAGGACACTTCAACATAGTTGAAAGGTAGAGCTATAGTTATGTGGTAACTAAAAAAGTATTTGGCAGTTAGTTCAGAAGAGCACATAATACTAAATTTAAAACAGAGCAATGACCTACTGTTTATCTTACAACATTCATTGTAACCTACGTGTTTTTTGCCTGCCCATCTTGAAAGCACATTTGCCCAACAAGCGCAGCAGACTGGTCACCCAAGCACTGAAAGAAAAATAAAATGATAACAAATGTCTGCATGTGAATCACATTCACAAACAATAACATGAATAGACATACTTAACTATAGCTCTAACCTATTAGGAACACACAGCTAATTGAAAGCAATGAAAAACCTGTAGAGATAAGTCTTCCCTCTGTAAGAACTGCAAATAAAATGTGTCACGAGGCGTACGGTGAATAATTAAAAAATATTAAAATTAAAATGTATTTAATGTACATTGCAGAAAAAGATGCGAATCTGTCTCAAATTTCTGGCTTATGTGTATACTGAATCCCTTTTACATATGAAGCAGACCCTGGTTCTATTTTATGATGCTGTTAATTTCCGTAGAGATTCTCAGTTTTCAGCATAAATACACATATGCATTAGAGCTAACAGCTGTATTTCCACAGCCAGATCTTAACTTCTTCGGTATCGATTCAGCTTCAAAATTTATTTCATTTTAAACATGAAGCTAAAAAAAAATCTTGGAAATCAACAATTTCTTTTAGTAGCAAGATTCACCCCCCTTAAAGATCTTTGCATTGAAGTTATGTCTCATGACAAAATTTGAGTTAAAGTTGACTTACCCCAGAAATTGGTACACCTGTCAAAGCTCCAGATTTCTGAATCACAACAAGAAAAAGAAAAGCTCCAGATCAGCTTTCAATGAATACAATTTAAGGCAAACGAAAAGAAGCTAGACTTATATTGCACTGGGGAGATAAAAATCTTGAATGCATAAAGAAACAGATGAAGTCATACAAGAATGGATAGTTACTAATGCTGTAAAAGTTGACTTAAAAGTATTTTTTTTTTTTATTTCAATTCTATTAAAAATCTCTACTAAGAAATGAAAAATGTATGCAAGATGTTGATCAAGGAAACAGCATCCTGGTGAAAAATACTTCTGGTAGGAGAAACTTTTTATCCAGGAATTTGTTGCATAGAGCAAATTAAGTGAAGAACTACAATTACATCACAAAGACATCTGATTCATGGGAGAAAAAAAAAAATGCATGACAGAAGTAAGAAAGGAAAAATTTAAATCCTGTTAAGCTATATATATGAAAAGCAGAGATTCAAATCCTGAACATAGCATAGACTCACTACTACTCACTGTTTTAGTATTAACTAAGATGTAGTTAATTTAAGAGTGTAAACATTAATACAACCCAGAGGTTTCTTCTTATATCGCTTTGAATAGAAACGCATTGAATTTGGTTTAAAGCCAAGGAAAGAAGAGGAAAAAAAAAAGTGAGGAGGCTTTAATGCCCAAAGGAAAACACAGAAGGGTCACATAAACAATATGATTGAGCTGAGTTGCATTTGGACTTAAGCAGCTCATGACTAAAATAGGGCAGGAAAGGGTCACATAAACTATGTGGTTGAGTTGAGTGGCACTGAAGTTGGACTTCAGCTTCATGCAGCTCATTTCTAAAATAGTGTTGGAATTTTACAGGTACACGTGGTATCATCTCAATAGTTCTTAATGCATGTTTTTTGAAATAACAGCGTGCACAAGACAAGGTGTGTATGACATGCAGTCTCTGACAAGTTGAAAATGCAGAAGTGCAACAGTAAAGCAACTAAAAAAAAAATTGTTAGGCAAAGACAGATGCCTCGTTTTAAGATACAGCATTTTAAGTGGATTAGAACCTCTTCCAATCACTAGAACATAGTTTTTCAGTTGCATTCTTGCAGTAGGTATCATAATAAATATATACCTCGATAACTTTTACCCCGTCTTTAATTTTTTTCTTTTTGGAACTGTGAAAATGAATTTTCAGTGAAGCCATGCAAGTGCATTTCCAATCTGATTTTTTTTTTTAAATTCACACTTGACTGGATTGAAGGTAATTCAGTTTAAAAATGCAGTAAACAACCCAATGTAATCTGAAGTTCCAATATAATGGAATGAGTATTTGTAGACAGAATAGCCCACTTTCTTCATTTACAAAATGAGACCGACAACACTTATTAGATAGTAGCTCTATTATTTACTTCACTATGAAAATAAATGTTCAGCTCCTTGCAAACTAGAGCACATGCATACATAAACATTTTATTTTAGAAACAATTTTGATGTGAACACACATTGTTAATATCTCAAATTTGGAAATACTTGCAAGTTTTTTGGACTAGAAAGCGTGCTTTTACTGATCCTAAAATCAGTGGGAAATGCACAGCATATGAACAGAGTGGATAACATACAGGTGGTCAGCCTAACAGAAGCCTTTACTCACCAGGCTAGGACAGATTTTCTAGGCAGCAAAAGGAAGAATAAAAAAGTGGGAAGAAAGGGGAAAAGAAACACAAGTACAAATTTAAAGTGACCAGCTATTCTGCTTCAGTGGCCAGGTTGCAGTACCTCATTTCTTATTACCGTATTGCCTAGTACTATTTTGTTTGCTTCACTCATTCAACTTAATTACAAGTTTAATTTGCTGCTTCAAATTAGTAAAAGTCAGTAATGATTTCTAGTAGTGTCTTTAGTGACATATTAGTAAATTACTTACATTTCAGGCATGCTAGGTTTACATTTTAAATGAAAAATATTTTAATTTGTCTTAATTACAAAATGCTTATGTGTTCTTAGTAAACAATAGGGTAAGATACCAGGAAAAATAATATAAATCACAATATCCAGCTTATCCTATTCTGAAGGTTGTAAGAATAAATTAGATGTCGCTTTATCGGAAGAATTACTGCCATATCATATTAAACCTGCTAAGTTAACCTTTTAAAAAATAAATAAATAAATAAAAATCTCAGATGACTTTTGTGATTCACCTCTTCACAAAGTCTGACCACATCCTGCCTTCAGTCTTACGGGAATATGAGATTACACACCTAGTCCTCTCAGATTATTAAAATTGTCACAGTAATTTTCACATCTTTTTTTCCAAACCTTCAAGAAGTACAAATACTGTGCCCTAATAACAGCAACCTCATTACTTTTGATCTACTAATTACACCTTACATTCTGATGGGTAGTTTCAATAGTACTTGTCAACAAAAATCAAGTGTTTATGCTTATCAAAAATTTCTCCCATTTTGTTTTGCCTATTTGATAATATTTGGCAGATATTTACCTTCATATGATATCTTACAGCAGGAGATAATGACATACTAGTAATAAATCAAATAATACTAGCCTAGAAAAACCCATTAGTTTGATTCTCTCAATTCTCTCACTGACATATTTTTACAAGATCAACTTACACACACACACAAGGAAACATACCATCAGGCCATAAATCTCAGATGAGCTTCGTACTTTCGGAAGTATTTCCATAGGAATATCAAAGAATCTGAGCACAATACAAAAGAAGTTATATATGTGGTTGGTGCTAAATCAGGAACGATTTTGCATTTATCTGCTTAAATAACATTAAGGTATAAAGAAAAAAATACATAAAGGGAACTTTAATATAGTGATGCATGAAATCCTAGATATGTTTCTCTATTGCTTACAGAATGTGACACTGAATTAGGAAGTAAGACAGAATATATTTGAGTATTTTGAAGACACATCTAACACTTCCACTTGAGAAGGCATTCCTCTTCCAATGCTACCTTTAAAATAGTGATTAATAAATTTAACTCAGAATGGAAACACTATAACTGCCTACAAATGCCATTAACAAATAAACAAACTATTAAATGCCATTGTTTCCATGAAACAGTCTTCCACCTACAGAAAAATTCAATGCTCCGCTGTTTAAAATCACTTGTAATTTGGACATTTGGTAAACAATGAATATTACATATTAACAGTAAATACGGCAGTAATTGCTGATTATAATCTCGATAAGAAATTCTTACTACTGAGTGCTTTTCAAGACATCACTTACAGAATCCACTTAGATAGCATTATTACTGTAAAACTGAGCTTACTGGCAGAGCTCAGGATCCCAATCCAAGGAATGAATGTTGAACAACATTGTTCTACTGGCATTAGTTACATCTGTACAGTGAACACCTCCATTCTTCCCACCTGTCAAGCACTGAATGAAAAAAAAAAATCAACAATATTTGGTAAGAGAAGATTACCTCAACAAATTACAAGCAGTATCTAAATTCACAAAGCTTTCAGCTTGGTAGTGGGGATTTATTTCTGCAACAATTAAATCAGTAAGCCAGATAGAGTAGAATAAAGGCATGGGAAAGATAGTAAGGGCTCGGCAGTACCTCCTGGATTCTTATTTTGCAAAGGTGGGTTACATATCTTTCTAAAGTTCAAGTTTGTCCAAAAGCATGAGAAGAACTACCCAGCAACCTATAAACGGGAAATGACTAATGTGCATATACAAATGAATAAATAAATAAATATAGTGTGATGGGGGCACTACAAGTGCATCTTTATTAGAAACTTTAATGGAGTTTCTTTAACAACTTGTATCAACATCACAGTGTGATCAGTAGGTGTCAGTGCTCCTGCTAGGACTCCAACTCTCTGTCTGTAAGTTCAGCTACAAACTACACAGGCTATAATCATCAAGTGAAGGATGATTCCATTGGATGCAAAAAGTCCTTTTTTCCTATATTACAAAAACTATGCAGTTGTTCAGAAGATGACTGTATATTGTTACAAGCACTCAGCTGTAGGGTGAATACCCAAAAAGAATTGTACCCACACAAAATAATGAAAGTGGACAGTATATCTTTGTATGGCTTATCCAGATGGTACAAAGATAACCAGTAAATAAGGAGAGGCTCCCCTGTCACTGACAGTTGAGGCTCACCCAGAACTCCACAGGGGAGGGATCTCCAACAAGAGATCCTTCCCCAGTGGTGGTCAGCCCTTAAATGGGGTCTGGGAGAGGTGGAGCCAGACTGCACCCCTTCCGGTCACACAGTGCATTGCCTTCACCTGTGTTCCTGCAGCTGACTCAGTGCTCACCTCAGGTGATCAGTCAGTGGTTCAGGCCGTGATTCAACAGTTCCCATACACTGTAAATACTAAAAATTTGGTTTTGTCTACGACTCCAGGAGAAAATGTTTTAGTTAGGACTTTGTTTTGGAAAACTGATATCCATTTTTAAAAGAGTGATAATAAACTCACAAATACATACCCATATGAGCCATGAATCAATAGTTCCAAACATTGCTCTTCCATCATCAACTGCTCGCCTTATCTCTTCCACATTATCCAAAAGCCACCGAAGTTTCACTGCACTAAAGTAGGTGCTAAGTGGAAGACCAGTCCTAAACTGTAAAATGAAAAATAAAAATTGAAAATAAAAATCAAACATTCAATATAATGCAGAGATATTTTCCACAAGTACTGATGTTAAATATAAAAAGGACCATAGTAAATGAAAAACTCAAGACCCAAAACTCAGAGAAAACTCAAACTATTTTATTTAAATAGACAGTAAGCATTCAATAAGCAGGTCTGAAAGTATCAAACCCAAAGGACTACTGCGTAACGGACAAAGATCAAAGCTAAGCTAAACACGGGTCAAAAATCCTTTATGTGGAAACAGTTGTTAGTAGAAATCCAGACTTATCTAGGATATCTCCATATGACTAGACAGAAAGTGAATGTGACAAAGAAAATCAGCAGGCCACACAAAAGATGGAATTTGTATTCTACTTGAACTTAAAAGCAATAAAGTTTATATACTTTCTCCATTTGTTTACTGACTATAAGGAGATATATTATATATTTATATAATCAATCAAGGGAAATGTAAATCAAAGAATTACGACATTATACTGCAAGCATTTGTTTCCAAACTCTGATATATACTTTTATTAAAAAAGAATGAATTTGCTTTTTATAGAGTATCTTTGCACTTCTCAGACTGATTGCAATTGAATTCAATGCCACAACATATGATGTGAAATGATAATGAAATATTTCATATCAGTAAATGATTTTTGAACATTTCTTTTCTACTTGCTCTTACTTTTTGAAGGAATGTTAGGATTCATAGATTCACAGATTCATAGATGCATTAGGTTGGAAAGGACCTACAAGATCATCTAGTCCCACCATCCTCCTATCACCATCCCTACCCGCTAAACTACTAAATCAAATCCCTTAGCACCTCATCTAAACGCTTCTTGAACAGCGCTAGGGATGGGGCCTCAACCACCTCCCTAGGCAGGCCATTCCAGTGCCTGACCCCTCTTTCAGAGAAAAAGTTTCTCCTCACATCTAATCTAAATCTTCCTTGGCGCAACTTGTGGCCATTCCCTCTCGTCCTGTCACTAGTAATCTGGGAGAAGAGGCTGACCCCCTCCGCACCACAATCCCCCTTCAGGAAGTGGTAGAGTGCAATAAGGTCCCCTCTGAGCCTCCTTTTCTCCAGACTAAACAATCCCAGCTCCCTCAGCCGCTCCTCATAAGACTTAAGGATATTAGACATGAAGCAGATAATGAAGTCTCACAACTGTCCATCTAACTTCTCTAGTGAAATATCTAAGATGTATTATCAATTTATTTGAGGAAAATATTTTCCTGTCTCAGATCAGTGCAGAGCATTACGTTCATTTTTTACTATTTGACAAGTTGGAAGCTACAACTGACTTACTTAGTTTTAGGGAACTTTTCAAGAAATACCCCATAAAACAATATATATTATCACAGTAAGAGTTCAGCTACTATTTAATATCCTTTAATACCTTTTACCTTAAAAAAGGATTTGTTGTTTCCTGGAATTCTCTTAAGAAGTCTTTCAACTGTTGACTGAGTTCTCAGGTCAAGCCACACTAGAAATATGAATAAAATAAATTATTCAAACAACAGTGACATGAGTAAGATGTTTTCAAAAACTCCAGCATTTGCCAGTAAATTCCTGTCTTTACTTTTTTTTAATACTGAATTAATATTATATTTCCATTCTGTTTTTAATGTATTGTTGTAAGAAAAATAAAAAAGGTTGGATAAACTCATTCAATTTAGAACTAATGATTTGTGATATCAGACACGACTTTCCACATAATAGGATACACATTTTTCTCTGCTAAGAGCACAAATGAATGACTAATACTACTTTGTTTATAGCGGATGAGTGCTATTACATTAGAAGGTTAAAACAAACAGAAGGTTGATTATTTACTATGATTATGAAAACTTTGAACTAAAGTGCTATGCCAGAGTTATCATGGTACAGCTTACAATAAAGCTGTAAACAACACATATTTAAACACAGAAAAGTCCTAGTCTTTCAATGGTACAATGTTAAATTGCCTGGTGCTTGATACAGGCTGAGAGAACAAATGTAGATAATTACTATTTCTCAGCCAGCATAAGCTGAAAAGCCAAGGTAAGTAAAAAATACAACTCCAAATCAGTAAGTATTCTTTTGAACTCATAAAAATAAGCTTACTTTAAGGTTAAATCCAAAGAATCCTGACCATTTAGTAAGCTCCTTCACTTAAAATGAAGTGGTTTTGCATAAGTCAGGGTTTCATGGCATGCTAAGATGTCCAAAACCCCTAAGGAACATTGTCTTTTTTTTGAAAGCTTATTAGGTGATTAGTTATTACGTAATAGTTGTAACAGAATGTGGCACTTGTGTATACAAGCACACAGCTAATGATGGATCTCAAACTGTCAAAAGAAGTTAGTAGGCTAAGCCACAGTGACATGTGCGCAGAACTAGGAAAGCAGTTTGTCTACAGCACACTCTTTTGACAATATTACATATTCAAAAAGTATAGTAGTTACCAATAGCATTATAAAGAGGTTCTCCAGTCGTCTTGTCCCAAACCACAGTTGTTTCCCTTTGGTTGCTAACTCCAATGGCTTCAGGACAAAATAGAAAGAAGTATCCTTTTCAGAGGGTTTATTTTCCCCTTTTTTGGGGTGTGTGGGAGGGAAAGGAGAGGTGAAGATGAGGGAGGAACATGTAAGGAGAAGAGGCAAGTAAATGGGAAATAAAATGCTTCCAACTTTTACACATTACAATCTAGAAAGTTTACTTCTAAAAATTGAGCGTTCATCTTTTACTGATTAACCAGTGCTCTTAATCCATTTTATTTTTCCACAAATTAAGACAACATCAACACTGACCAATAACGCTTGAACAATTTACATTTCAGAATTTCTTCTTTCATTGCTCATCTCTGTGATTTTGAAAGATTACATACATCTATTGTGTAGATTTTGCATTGCTGACATACATGAACAATATCTTTTCTCATTATTCCTCCCAAACAAACTACTCTCAGTAAGATTTAACATTTTCTTTGAGGCTAGTACAAGGCACCACCTTTCTCTTCACTGACTTAAAAACTAGAGAATCAGACTTGCTCAACTATAAGCACATTAAAGCCACCTCTTGGAATACCTTTTATGTTAGTGATGTCTATGTTCAGTTGCTGCAGTTTCTCACAGGTTCTTTCCACACATTCATGGACTGACTTTAAGATTTCCTTTGGATCTTGTTCCACCCATCTATAAAAAAAAAAGTAAACATCAGTTAATAAAAGAAAAATGCAAGTCAAAAAGTTACATTTAGGGAAAAAATAAAATTAATTCTGGACTAAAATCAGCTAAGCATTTTGTCACAACCATAGCTATGAATACATTTTACCTATCCATAAAAAGTTTAATAAATTTAAAAGCTTTTTTAACGAGTAAATTACATTTTCATAGCAAAGCTATCTGCAGAAAACCCTCAGGCAGAGGGCTTAGGGGCAAATGGTAGACATATCAACAGCAAACAAACAAAATCATCTCCAAGAACAAACTAAGCAATCTCTATGAACTAAGCTGAAGAATATGATTAAACAGTAAAAATATACAGCTTTACCTCCTTAAACAAGACTGCAAGAGAACAAGTGAATGACTGGCCAGAATGAAAAGCTTAAGTCTCTCTACTTTTCCTAACTTAGAATACATACTGGATGCCTGATGTAGTTATTTAATGCCATGTTTCCTACCACAACATCATTTATAGCAGATATTCTTTTCTCAGTAGTTATTAATCAACTTAAGTTTTGGTCATTCATACATGACAGTATATACAGTCTACCAAAATGTACACAAATGAATAGAAAGCCACAGAAAATTCATACCCTTCCTTAGGGAATTTCTGCTGTATCTCAACTTGATGGTGACTCAGGAGCTCCGCTGTTTTTGCATTAAATACCTGCAAATAAATTACACAGTTGGATTTTCTATGAACACAGAGGTCTAAACAACAATAGCTGAACATTTATTATTTGGAATAAATATAGTTACATGATAATTGGTAGTTATTTCCTCATCTACCATTAACAAAACCAACCAAACATACAACCAAATATCCATAAACTGAGTTCAGATCTACGAATTCATGCAATTAAGGGGCAAAGAATATTTTGTTAAGCTTTGTTGTCAATTATGGGAAATAACCACATTTTTTCCATGAGGAGGTTTTAGAAGTTAAACTAATGATATATATCACAACAGACAGTTCTCAGTCAGTAAAGTACCAAACACTAGTGATAACAACTTTTCTTTGTCTCCTGCTCTGTTACTCTGATGCCACATATATGGCAAAAGGAATGGAGAGAGAGCTATCAGCATGTCACTGTTAGGAAAAGCAACAACTTTGAAGAGACAGATAAGCACATCCAGTTTAGAGCCAGCAGAAGGGATCCAGTTGTGAAGAATGAAGAAGCACCTAGACAGAACCCTGTTTGTTTCAATGCAAACTGCATATACAGATCTCGTGAACATTCTGACAAGAAAAAAAAAATGACTGCAGTAACACAATGCATTAAAAAAGAGAAGAACATGTAGAAAGGTGACTTAGATGTGAATACACTGCAATAGAAGAAAGAGAGAAGAGAATCCTGAGTACTATACTAATAGCCATTCTTTAGGAAGCACGGAGTTTCTCCCTTGCAGTAGAAACTGAAACAGAAGACATAAAACTTTTCATTAACTTTCATTAACAGTGGCGTGATTCTGAAAGTAATCCACTGTGCCAAGACAGAATGACACCAAGTCAAACATTCAACTTAACTGTATAATGAATAACTGACAGGCCAATAACAATGTTCCTAGGAAAATAGATCTTTCTCACTAACACCATTCAGAACCTTTTGCCTACAAAATATTCAGAAAACTAGGAAGTAAAATCAAACCAGAGACGCAGGTCAATTGCAGAACATGCCAGCGGGACAGCACCCTATCTTTTCTCAGTAAGCAGAGCAGGGTTTATTTACACAATTCCTCTCCTACTCAAGGTGTAAAATTCAGTTATACCTATCCATTCCCTAAGAATGAACAACTGAATCTTTTCTAGACTTGCTTGGAAATTCTCTTTTTTCATTCCACAAATTATAGCAACTTTTCTTAAAGCTTTTAATCTATAAACTCTTGATTTCATTTGGACAGTACAGTTTACTTTGAAACTACTGGACCAACTATAGCAAAGAACAGATGAACTTCTAATTCTCCAGTTTCTCTAAGACCTTGAAGTGTATTTTTAGAGAGAAACTGAAGTTTAGAAACTAGTTACAAATTAAAATCACAGAATAGTGCAGGCAGAAAGAGACCTTTAGACATCTCTGGTACAACCACCTGGTCAAAGCAGGGTCACCTATAAGATTAGACTGGGTTGTTCATGGATTTTTCCAAGCAGATCTTGGAAACAATGCCACATCTCTGGAAAACGCTAAAAGCTAGTATTCCCACTCTGCTCCCCAGAAAAGAATTCTTAAAGAGGTATATGTATTGTTTTGTTTTTTTTCCTGTAACCAAGCGGAGACATTACAGAGAAAAGCGTCACTGTATTTCTTCCACTGTATTTACTTGGCTGTATTTCACATGCAAGCTCTGCCTTGGCACAAAGCTTTCCTAGGAGGGTAAGCTCTGTCAGTATTACATGCTTGGAAGGAAGTAGTGTAATTGGATAAGGGTCTTAAAATGCTAAGCAATGGAGTTAATAGGAGAGATTGTCTTTCATGTATGTATAAAGATAATTTTACTTGAAATTAGTCTTATACCAGAAGTGTACTAACATTTACAAAGGTTTTATACAGATTGAAGACATTATATTGAATACGGGTTGGATACATATTTATCTGACCTACCAGCAACGTTAAATCTCACTTAGTAATCATTCACCATTAATCATTTCATATTCCTTGAAACAGGAGGCAGTACATAAGGATTCCTACTGTTAGCAGGAAATAAATACAGACTCAATTAGACAAGGTCATTCATTAAATCTAGAGCGTATGGCCTGCAGATAATAAAAGGTGAAGCCCTGGCAGTGAAAGGCTTTTTGTCTCCTTCTAAGTAAGCTGCTCTAACAGGAGTGGCTTCTCAACAAAACCAGTGTCACTACAAGTGCATAGATCTTTTTCATGCCCATAGAGAAGAACTAGGTAAACATGCTCTCCTAATCTGTCACAAACAATACCACAAGCTTCTGACATCCTCAACAAAAGCAGCAGACACTCCCTGTACCTTGGAGCATGGGATTATAAAGTTTCACTGAGAACAATATCGTGTTATATTGTGATAATACAATTCTGATACACAGAAGGAAACCAAACGTGAAGGAAACATTACATTTAAACCTAGAAGAAAATGGTAAACAAAGCAGGAAATATGCTGAAGAAATTGGACCTCCTTGCCCTCACAAACTGTAGACAAAAAGGGAAGAACGTCCTTGTTTTGCACTGACAGTGGGGAGAGAAACAGGTGACAATGACTAATTCAGATAAGGCCAATAACACTCCTGTTGAAACAGGTTTGAGGTGTATTTCTGTCAGTGCTTTCCTTCCTTTCGTACTCATTAATAACTGATTCCAATATACGATAGAGATCTCTCAATTCTTGCAGATTAAAAAATGTCAGTCAATTTTGCCCTCGTTGTATCAGCAGTAGTTACAGAGCAATTGCCTAGGCCATCTGGATACATGGAGCTACAAGGGCTGCTCTGAATGTAATGCCTCATTTGATGGGGTCCGCCCATGATGTCAGAGGCAGATGCTGATGGTGTGGAAATAGAGGTTGAACCTTCCCACCAAGATCCTGTTACATGTTATTGGTGTGCAACAGATGGCAGCAGAGGGGCAATCTGACACAATGAATCTGATGTGGAAGACCAGATGAAGCAAAGGTGTCACTGAACTCCTCCACAGTGGCATCCGCTGACATTCATCGATGTTTGCTGACCATTTCTGGATGTTAGCACAGTGAAGCAGTGGATGGTGCATTTCTGTGTTGGTGACAGCAGTAGTACAGATTATTCTGAGTGCAGTATGCAGGCTCTTGCTCATCGCTGGTGAAAATGCATACCTAATGGTGGCAACTATGTTGAAAACAGGATTTTGTAGCTGAGAATTTATCAAGTAGCGTTACTGTGCTCTCTGTTGTGTTTTCAATGGTTAGAAATGGGAGGAATTACTTTTGGAGCAATCTACATATCTTGCAACAGAGATGATTTGATGGAAGACAATGAAAGCATCCAAAAATATACTGAGTTCTCTGGTGAGAGATTAAAGAAAAAGGAATAAATATCTTCCTTCCACTTGCAACAAATTTATCATACAAAGAATACGAGATAGAGCTTTGAATCTTAAAACAGCAAAGTAGAGAAGGAACACCTAAGCAGCTACACTGTGTGTAAACAAGCAGAAGGGCTGACCGTGTAACTCAAGCTCTTTCTAGGGTCGCACAAATGATGGCACACTAAGGAGTGCAGATAGCTGCACAGCATTACATTCACTCTTGACTATCAATAGAATTCACCAGCTGTAGTACTTTTGAAAGAATAAATAGAAACGTGAGGCAAACAAATATGAGGCTCATATACAAGTAACTTATAACTACTCATAAGTTTTGTTACTCACGACAGCTGGGTATCTGCCTGCAGAAAGCTACTTCAGTTAGCCTATGCTGTATTTTCATCAGTTTCCGTTAAGCTGAAACAGCTATAGCTTTGAAACAAGCTTAGAGCTGGAGTTTTGAAATTGCATCGAAATCAACCCAACTGGGGAAAAGATGACAAACAGTGATTCCACCCTCAGCATTTAACTAGAATTAGTAGGTTGATTTCATCGATGAGCACAGTTTAACTAATCTCACAGTTTGGAAAGCTCCAGTCAAATAGCTCCTCTCCTCCTCCACTCCAAGAAGCACTTATGATTATGGGAATAAAAAGCAAACTAATGTATTTTAAAAAGCTAAGAGTGAGGGAAAGGTCAAAAGCAGTATTTTTAACACTTTTTTTTAGCTACATAATCAAGTTTTGCTCTTTCCTGAAGTGTTGGGCTACTTCAGTAGAGAAGCAGAACAGATTCTTCTCTGTAGGGCAAGCTCAATGGGTGCTAAATGTTTCCTAAATTAGAGGCAGTTTTTGTTTACAGAAAAGAGTAGTTACAGTGTGATACATATTTATTTGAAGTCTTTCTTCTGGAAATGAAGTAAAGGCCGAAAGAAATAACCCTGCAGTTGACTGATGTCCTGTATGTGCACTTCACTGTATAGGCCCTGCAATGAATATTTCAATTCTTGCTGCTTTTGGATAAAATGCCTGAAAGACTTTATCTAGTACATACCTCTCAGGAGATCAGGCGGAGGTTCAGATGTTCATTAACTCAGAACTCCAAGATTTTTAGCAAAAGTAGCAGAAGTCACAATGGGTTTTATGATATAATTACTAAATAAAGTGAAATGAGAGATGCAAATATTTGATGAATGTATTTGGCAAAACATCTAGATCAGAATTTAGTCATCCAAGTACACTAGTTCAGCCTATCCACTCTGTTTTCCAGCTTGGTTATCTTACGAAAATGAGCCAAAGCAATTGCAACGCCTTCCAAAGCACGGTGCTCTGAAGTTCAGTAACTCTGAGCTTGTTACCCATGTTTATCCCAACTCAAGAAAAAAAAAGAAATCTTACATGAGTAACTGTAGTTATTCTTGCAGAAGAAAGTGACTTAGAAAAGTCTAAGTCAAGGTCCTCCGATGGCAAGACCACAGCATGAGCTAAAACTGTTTATGTGTATTGTGTGTGTAAAAGAGATAAGGATAAACAAGGAGTGATGGCAACAGAAATGGACTTTCCTCCATTCTGATGTTTTATATAGCCTCATTCACAAGAGAAGAATTACACAAATCTTAGTTTCAGTCCATATATAGAACCTCAGAATAAGTAATGCTGGAAGGAAATCTCTGGAGTCACCTATCCTGACCCATTGGGCAAGTAAGGTTACATTCAAAGTCAGGCCAGGCTACACCAGGCCTTCTCCAGCCAGGTGTTAAGCACCTGCAAGGATAGAAATTCCAGTCTTCCCACGTGCCTGATCCAGCATTTGAGTCCCTTATAGGGAAACATTCGTTCTTAACATCTATAAGAAATTTCTCTTGCTGCAACTTGTCATCACTGCCTGTTGTCTTTTTCTATGCACCTTCAAGAAAAGCCTGATTCTGTTTTCTCTACAAAGTGCATTTAGATAACTGAACCAATTACAAAGTCCCCATAGACTTCCCAGGGACAGATAACACTGGGTCTCCCAACTTCACCTTGCATGTTGCGTGCTGCAGTCCATAGACCATGTCAGTGACCCTCTGCTGGACTGAATTTTTCAGTTTTTCAGACACTGTTCCTCTGCGGTAACTGAAACCAGACACAGCACTTTCAGTGCTGTCTCACCAGTGGCAAACAACACAGGAATAATTAGTCCCTTCGATTTGCTGGCAGCACTCTTCCTAACGTGGTTAATCTTCGCCAGCATAAGGACAGTCTGCTCTCTCATGCTCTACTTGCTGTCCTGCAGGACCCCAGATCTGCTTCCATTAAGCCTTCATGGCCTTCTGTCCCAAGTGTTAGACTTTGCTGAACTCCATGATACTTCTGCCAGGCCCATTCCCCAGCCAACTGCTCCTCACAGTCCATTGGTCACCTGCAAACTTGAGAGTACATCCCAAAACATCATCCAGGCTGTTAATGAAAACTTGCTACCATCCTCTGTGGAACACCATTTGTAAATTATCCTCCATTTAGATTCTGACCTACTGATAGTACCTTAGCCAGTTTTTCACCCAGCAATCTTCAAACTGATCATATGTTCACCGCCTTAAAAAAAAAAAAAATAGGAAATAGCTGCAGAGTCCTGACAAAGACACTTGCAAAGTAACAAACTATCTGACTTTAGTGACTTGGTGAAGATGAAAATGGTGGGAAATGTACAGAGATCACTGTCAAGTTTAAGCGAACGTTATATTTTGCAAGAATTTAACAAAACTGAGATGAATACATGAAGAATTGAAAGAAATGACAAATACAACACACTTAAAAAAAAAAAGTGAAAAAGTATGGTCCCTCATTTATTTGTAAAAGCATCTTGACCCCTGAACAGAAATCTATCTCATGGAAGACAAAAAAAAAACCTGACAGTGTACAAACTACTAATGAACATATTTAATATAAGCAATTTCTTGTTACAACCTATAAACGGTACTTGTAAAATGCTGTATAATTTTAAATTAAAGCTGGAAGTGTCTCGTTTAATTGTGCTGGTGTTATATTTATAGGCTAAGAAAAAGAGTTAACTTAGCTGCACACACAAAGCAGACAGAATTTATTTTCAAGTATTACAGGGAACTTTTCTAATGTAGGTTTTCGGGCTTGTTTGTTTGTTTGTTTGCTTTTTGTATTTTAAAGTTCTCCTGACTGGCATTCCAGATAGCCCACTGGTGTCATTTGTCAGTCTGGAGCTTCTCTCCACCCCCAGATCTGTGCTTTGTCATTTGACAATCCCATGAAGGTCGTGATATTGAGAAATAATTGTAACACAGGTCAGGAAGATACTCAGTCCCCTGCTTCAGGGAAGAAAATTCCACGCTAGGGAAGCACATTGCGTTCATCTTCCCAGCTCAGTTTGGCATTTTATATCTCATCTCTATTTCACTTGCACCACGGAAGTTCTCATCAGCGTCAATATCAAATTGCTATGACTTACTGACTGGGAGGCAGGACAGCGTTTGTAGAGATCTGCAAGCAGGAAGCTTACACAGTAAGTTACACACATGGGAATAACACGACTGTCTATTGCATAATATGGAAATAGATCCTTAAGCTGAAGGGCTGCTACCGGCCACCCCGTCCTAACACAAACCGTGCCCTCCCGCAGCACTCAGTCCCCCGGCTCTGACGGGGGGAGGGGAGGGGGCGGCGGTTCGGCCCCGACCGCGCACGGGATGCGCTGACACGGGCCCGCAGGCACTGCGGCTCTCCTCCCGCAGGCCCAAGACTCCGAGCACCGTTTCGCTCGGGCTGAGACAGCCGGCCGATTCCGACACAGCCGCCCGCAGCCCCGGCCCTCCGCAGCCCCTCGCTCACTCCCCACGGGCAGAGCGAGGAACCCGGCGAGGCTGCGGGAGGGCGAAGCGCCGGCTCCCCGCCCGCCAGCCCGCCCGCCCGAGCCCCGCGACGCTCTCACCAGGAAGCGGCTGGAGCTGGTGCCCTGATCGATGGACCCCACCAGCGGCCCCAGCACCACGCGGTCCGACGCGGCCATGGACCCCTCCCGCCGCCGCCCCTCGCCACCTCAGGGCGGGTAAGCGTCACACCAGCGGCGCGTGGCTGCCAGAGTGAAGCCGGCGGGGCGGGGCGGGGCGGGGGGCGCTGCCGCGCGCAGCGCTAGCGCGCAGCCAATCAGCGCCCGGGGCGCGGCGGGGGCGGACAGGAGGGGGCGGGGCCAAGAGGCCAGGAAATGGGCCACCGGCAGGAGGGCCGGGGGCGGTTGGGAGTGTGTGTCACGTGACGGCGTCGCTGTGGGTGCCAAGGGTGGCTGCTCACGTGTAACAATAGCAAGTGACTGCGTTGCGGCCCCCGTGTGACACGAGACAACGGTTTAGCGGTAAAACCTGTATTTTTGGGAGGTAGGAAAACACCTACATGTTAGGCTGTTAGGAAGGATACTCTCTTTCCCTAATCAAGATTCTTATTTCTTACTAGTGTAAACTCCGGAGACTGTATTGCTGAGGGACCTTCTGCAGCCCGCAGCAGTGAGGTCACACAGCTGCCACAACACTCTGACAGCCACTTCTGCCCCCCAGGCCATGGGCAGTGACCACTCTTGGCTTTAAAAGTTTCCTCGGGGCTACAGCATCTCTGTACAGACCAAGGCTCAAGGAATTAATCTCAGGAGATCATAGCTAAATCTAAATTCATGAGTGTAATTACTAGAAGTATGATTTTTGTGTTTTTCTTTTAAAACCTGCCATAAGTGTTTCGATCTTTACTCTGGGTAAGACTGTTCTCAGCAAAGAATGAGGACCCTCGAGATCTAAAAAATGAAGAAGTAGCAGCATCATGACTAATACTTATGCAAAACAGTAAATACCTATGTTTGCATGCTTTCATGTTTACCTTTGTAAAATTGACACAGATTACTGAGTTACAGAGAATTCCCCGGAAGAGTGCATTCTCTCTTTTCTTCCACATACTCTAGCAGTTTCTCCCTGTTTTCAAACACCTGGAAAAGGAGCACTGGCAATGATAACCAAAGCCATCTTTGTAACCTGCTCAGACCCTCGAGTGAGACAGGCAGAAACAAAGAGCTTTGGCAGACACCAGAAAACAGTCAGTGTGAACAGCTTATTCTTCCCATCTCATTCAACAGTGCACTCTACCGTTCAGCCCTTTTATTTAGTGTTTGAGCACTTTTTTTTCCCCTTGTGGTACTTTTTTTTTCATAGTTTTAAGTTGCTATTTGCAGACCTGTTAGTGCCAATAGTGGGCCCTGTGTCAAGGGGACTGTTTGCAGGGAAGGAAGGGTGGAGCCATGACCTTAACTTTACGGTAAGGTAGCGTGAGGCTGCACTGCTGAGATGCTGTTAGAGGAATTAGCTTGGAAATTGAAGCAGTGTACCTGAAGGAGCATGGATGTCTGCGAGGACTCATTTGTTCTGCTTCTCGATTGGGTCTTGCTTAGGCAAGTCTACAGAATGCTGCTTAAATAATTATCTATCAGTTTCCCTATTGAAGAACATACAAGCTGAAGAAAAGAATCTTGTAAGGAATTAGCATTCATGGTTTTGAAAGTTAAATATACTCCATATATATATATGGAGAAAACTTCCATATAGCCTTTGTGGGGTTAGGGTTGTTTTTAATATATTTTTAGGTAGCAAATACACTTGACTTACGGTAATTGTGAACATAATTATAAGCACTTACTTATAAGCACAGTACTTATAAGCACTGTACTTACAATACATTTTTCAGTTTTTAGTATCAGTAGTATGGAGGGATATCGGTAATGAAATTCTACTCTTTCTGGCTGATGCTTTTGTGCTGACCTCAAGCTGAGGACAAAATGTGACTCTGTCAGGCTACTCCAAGCATGTGATAATGTGTGAAATAAAGAGTGCGTGCCAGATGTCCACGTGTCTTTCCATTCCACTTGTCAGTGACAGAGATAACTCTGCAGGCCGAATCCCTCTGTACCTTACAGGTGTCCCCCAGTCTTTGTGTTCCTGTAGGAAGAGCTGAAGTGAAGTATTTGGAGTTAGCCTAGAGCAGGTGTACATATGTACAGTGTGCCAAGATCTTAAGTCAGGCTGTCACATATTACCCTTTTGCCTACTGGGAGCATGAATGGTACGTGTGAGTGTGCAGGTGCTTATATATGTTTGAATAAATCTTGTCTCTCATACCAGCCCAGGGAGTAAACACAAATAGACTGTGACCTTGGGTGCCAGTGCCCTCCTGTCTCAATCCACAGTTTATAGCACCCCTGTGCAGGGAGCTCTTCCACAGATATAATGAAGGAAGCAGATTAGAAGGAGCGGCTCTATGTTCTCTATACTAGGCTTATTTGGAAGGTGTCCACAGCGCTTTGTCACCATTTGGCAAGAACAGTTTTATTGTGAAGCCACGGGCTGTGGTGATGCAATAGATGTCTTGTAGGATGTGTTTCACTTCTGACCTGATATTAAACAATAGTTTTCCCTGAATTACATTTTATATTTAGAATCACTCTCACATTGTTCAAAGCCTGAGCAGTCATCATTGTAGTTACTGTTTCTCACGTGGACAGAAGTAAAACTTGGATGAAGTGAGTTCACCTTTTAAAGACAACAAATGCTGACAAATGTGAGAAGTATTTTGAAAACCAATACATGTTTATATGCATCATGTTACTCAAAATGGAAAAAAATTCCTCAAGAATTTAATATAGATAAGAGTATGAATTCTTGAGAAATAAAATTAATAATTCAGAGAAATAGAAATACTTATTAGTATTTTAGTAGATAATCCATGCCTCAAAATCCTTAACTCTGAGATGCCTGGTTTTCTGTCTTCCATACAGAAATTATGCCAACTCACTGCAAAATTTAATCCTGAAGGAAAATGGACACTGCATCAAAGAGAAGCGTTAAAATTAAGTTAGTTTTCTACTGATTTCTTTACAAACTGTATTTTGTTGGCTTTCTTTTGTGTGGTTTGGCTTCTCATGTATCTTTTTTGAAGTGGATATGAGATATTTCTAAAAATAAGCTTAAGTGAAATTGCTATGTATAATGGCAGGATTAGAAAAAAAGGTGAATTTCTTTAAATACCAGTGTTTATCACTTTTCTATCTAAACGCTGGGTCAGAATTGAAATTCTATTGGCACACGCTCTAGCGTCTAGCTGTGGGAATGAGACTTCCTGGTCAGCCACAGTGAAAACACTAAGAAGCATCGGTGCAGTTGTATGAGAACCTGGAGGCTATCACTGCACTGGATTTAAACAGTTTCTCTTAATGCTGCACTAACCTGAGCTCTTACATCATGTAAAGAACTGAAACTAATTGGAACAAAATAACATTTCAAGTGAGATGCGTCCTATGTCTACAGAGAGTCCAGAATGAGAGGGTTGATTAAAACATACAATACAGTACATGCTATTTTTGTAGAAACATAATTATATGAAGGGAAATCCATTGTAGTATACTTCTGGTTCTCCGTTTCAATTTGGTTATTACACGGTGAGTTGCCAACATCCACAGAAAGAGCATTAAGAGTATAGTACTGATTATTCTATGGTGGTCTGGTTTATTTACTCAAGGTAATTAAAAGACCCACATATCCCGTAGAATCCATAGACTTCTTGTCTATGAAGCATTAAAGCTTCTGACATATCTCTGCAAAACCTCATGCAGCAGTGTAATGCTTATGGTGTTTCTCTTACAGATGGGGAGAAAGGCTCAGAGCAGCCCTATTGCTGAACAGAGCAGAGGTAAAGGACAGCACTCTCTCAGGCCAAGAAGCACTGCACTTCTTACCCACTACGTTGCACAGGAACCAGTATCTACATTCCTGTTGGCCTCACAGAGAACAGAGCTGAATTATCAAATAATAACCAGTGGAGGCACAATTTCCTGTGTTAAGTTGAACTCACAGCAGATAGATACTAACAGAAAATGGTTTTAATACTGCCATCCCATTCCTGCCTATGCAGTTTCTGCCTTTTGTGAAATGGCTCTGTTTTTTCTTGGATCCCTTTTTGATTTGTCTGAGCTAATTAATATGGCAGAAAACAAACCTAGAGAAAATAGAAGTCCATAGTTTTCTGCCAAGAAGCTGAATTGGCTTACTTACAGTGATGAGTGCCAGAGCTGGTGTAAGAGGAGAAATTTCCACAGCTAGGAGAACGGGAAAGGTTAAGAATAAATAGGAGATGGTGTGGAGGAGACTAAGGATAGGATGAAAGATCAGCAACCACAAGCTCTTACATTGCTGCTGCTCTAGGACCTTCAACCTCCATATCATCAAATCAAACGTTAACTGTCTGCCAGGAAATTTTGGAGTTATAAACAGATAAACTGCTGTCAAGAAAAACTGGTCTACTGTCTGCTTTTTAATACACTGCTATTTTCAATTTTATGTATGTTTACATCATATATCACAGTACTTGTATATCTCTGTCATAAAACATATGGGAGAGCTTAGCTATGTCTGGAATCTCTTCTTGAAATTCTTTATGGCCTAGTTATATCTTAAGGCAAAACAAGGGTCGTTATCAGTAGATAGAATTCTTGGTGACTGGTAGATAATGAATGAGAAGAGGCTGAGGCTCCTCTGATTGCTCAGCTGTGAAACAAGATGGCTCAGAGACACCTTACTGCTTTCTGTACCACTTAGATAGAGAGATGGAGGAGGTGGGTATAGTCTCTTCGTGGAGGTGGTATGGTAGTAGGACAAAGGAGAACAGACACCAGTCAGAACACATGAAATTCTGGTTAGATGTAAGGAAAGACAATGAATAAGTGACTTTTTTCTTTTTTTTTTCCCTAGAATGAAGGGAAGTGTCAAACAGTGGAGTAGAGAGGCTGTAAAATGTTCATTCAAGGTACTAAAAATGCAACTGGACAGGTCCTGAGCAACCTACTCTGTCTGGTGCTGCTTTGAACAGGAGGTTGGGTCATCTGGCTTCCAGAGTTTCCCTCCAGCACAAATGGTTCAGTGTTCTTTTTCTTTTCTGAGGGTAAGTGTAATGTGCTCTCAACACTGAGTACCTCCGGCCATTCTCTAGCTCTGCTCCCTTTAACTTCATGACAGGTCCATAGACAGAAGACAGCCACATTCTTTCTGTTCCTCTCTCCTCATTATTTGGACAAAGAAACAAATCAGAATATAGACAGATGACAGCATAAAGAACAGAGGACAGTGCATTACTTCAGAAGTACTGCAAGTCAGTTTCTTTTTTTTTTTGCAAGTCAGTGATATTTCCCCAAGCAGCATCCCAAACAGCAAAAATGCTTCAAACAATGACCTCAGGGCTGCTGCCACTATCTGAACCCTGTCCAGAGGCTTTAGCAATTATGTAGTGCTTCGTAAAGAAGCTTTAATAAAGGAGTCTGAGGAAGGCATCCTATAGATTTTGAAGATGAAGACAGTCGTGTTCATTTTAGGACAATCTGTCACCGATGTCAACATTGCCTTAAATACCCAACTCAAAAATACCTCTGTATAAGGATGAGTGTTAGTAATAGAGTCAAATGATATTGGAGAGCATAAAAAGGTTTTAAAATACAAAAAGGCAGAGCACCACAGAAGCTCTGGGAGTGTAGTGATTCTTCCATTGTAGAGATTAGAAAGAGGGGAAAGCACTTTAAGCTTAGCTGCTAGTAAATATGACTACTTTCTTATGCGGAAGCATGGTATATGTCAGAAGGGATACCCCGTCTGAAAAACAGACTTGTTGGATTGATCTTCTGTACATGCCTCAGTGTTGGCTACTTTGCAAGCTCAACTGCTGATAACTGAGGTGGTCACTTCTATATACAACCACCAAGGACTCAGAAGTAAAGCATGTACCAGCCTCAGATTTCGTGGTATCAAGAAATTTCTCACAAGAAGTGGAGTGTAGAACATGCCTTTGCTTCAGTTTGTAACAAATGAGGGATACGTAGAAATTGCTAGTAGATTAATAGTAGCTGGTGCGTAACCTTTATTCCTCAACCTAAGCAGATCAAAATAAAGTATTGAGGGCTTAGGAGCAAAACTTGATGTGGTAGTTGGATAGCATGGAGTTAAGAGGAGTTGCTGTATTGATTTTTACCTGCTTTTATGGCTCTAATCTCTTTATGCATTTCTGACTTTTTTGGCAAATTCCCCAAATGAAAGAAGAGAGTGAGTGTTTAAACAAAACCACTGTAGTCCCAGCAAGGACTTGATATTTACAATTCACTGCTTTTGCAGAAGGTCACCAAGTAGGTAAAAAGAGTGCAGAAGAGCCTGATTTGTAGATAAAGGCATTCTAGAGGGATTGAACGATGGTCCTCTAAATCACGTTCAGTATTACTGATCCTCTCCAGCAGTATCAACATATTTGGGAATATCCTCTGTGAGACATGAAAAAGCCCTACATTTATTTTGTGACTAGAGATTCTGTGTGTAGGGTGAGAAACCCTTTCTGATTGATGTTGGAGACAAATGTTCCATTTTCCTGGAAAAAAAAAAAAACCACAAAAGAAAACCATTGCCTAGAGATACAGGAAAAGACTGAGCCTCATAGAGTTCCGGACTAACCACCACCACAGTCAGAGCTGAAGAGGTTTAACAGCTTGTGTGAGAAAATCTGTGCAGTGATGGAGTCTGAGTCCTGGGAAGGGGAGAATCCCTGGCAGTCCTATCTCCGATGCCAGAGAGTCTCTGGGATCTCTGCCTTCCACTGGACAGAAGGGGAACAGTGACAGTATTTTCCTTAAAGTGTGGACTGAGAGCTGTGAAGTGTCAAATATGATTCTAAAGGATTCCTAGAGACTGAATCCTGCAGAAAACCTGAGCATATAGACTGTAAGTCCAGGAAAGGTTCTACAACCCCCTGTGCATCAGAGCTAGCTGATGTGGCAGGAATTTGCTATCGCTGAGGCTAGCAGACCTGTAAATGGTTCTGGGAGCTGAACCAAGCCAAGCACTTGGACCTCCTTTTCTTTGCTTCTCTTTCAGGCCTTCACTGTTAATGGCAGAGGACTCTGAAGCCTATCCTAGAACCTCCTGAGTGGATGACCAAAGAAAACATTTTCAGGAAAGGTTGAAGAGAAGTTCTGAAATGAGATGTTGGATAATGAGATCTTAGCTTGACTGATGATTCCAGGAACCAGAGCAGAAAGAGTCTGATTCTGAGTGTGGATCTTTTCTGGTTCTGAGGTCTGACACGAGCACAGTGGCACACACCAGTAGCTATTCTTGAAGCTTGTACTCTATTTTGGAGTGCCCTGTGTTCAAAGCAGTGCTGACAGACAAGTGAAATGCACAGCTTTCTTCTTGAGATAGAAAAAAACTCACTTGCCTTCTAAACTGTCAAAACAACCTCATTGGAGACCCTAAAATGAACACCAATCCTTTAGAACTTCAGTAACAATTTCTTGTTTTGTTTAATTGGAAATTGAATTGGATGTGAATAGAATTGGGAAGATAGTGCATAGATTTCTTTCTTACATCGTTAATGCAGGATCCTAAAGCTATGTTTATTGAATAAGCTCAACAACAAAACTAACTCTAGAAAAAGGAGAAACTCTTAAAATTGGAGTAAACTAAAATAAACTACAAGAAAAGGCAGGGAGGGAGTTGACCAAGCTCTCAATGAAGCTGTCTAACAGAAAGATGGTATTCAGCAGTGGAAGTTCTGAGGTAAAAAACAGAATATCCTGAGGAGATGTGAGAGAGTTGAAACATATCTATTACATATCAGTACAGAAAAAAAAAAAAAAAAAAAACAGTCACCCAAAGAGAAATTGAATATGCAAGCTGTTCTTTAAGGACTGAGTTTGATGATTTGATAATCTGAAAATCTGCAGAGACTACATATGTTAAGCATTACTTAGGATAACTAATTAAAGAATGCACTTCCCTAGCGTAATGGTGGGTAAGGACAACACACAAAACTATGAAAATAATTTGTCTGAGGGACTAATCAGTTCAGCTATCCTTGTCCATCTCCTGCAAGGCAAGGATGACTTGCACCCAGTCCAGGCTAAGCAGAGGAAACGGCTGGCTGCATTCAAGGAAAGCCAGGGAGTGCTAGTGGAAACATTCCATTCTGCAAGATGCAGCTGGATTACAATCAAGCCTGAAGGCTAGAAGCAAACAGAAGAGGTTCTTTCCCTTTAGTGACGATAACGTAATACATACCTGTGAAGCATCATAGGGAACCAGATTTAGGTACTGGATTCTGAAGCATTAAAAGCTTGTGCTTCCAAATCTGTTTGTTACAGATATACATACACAACATAAAGGTGGCTCCACGTCTGCCATCAGATATGGGGTATTCCAAAAAAGGTTATTATGTGTTGAATTACAAGTTCAGATTACACAAATCATACAGACTGGCTAAATGGTTTTCCACAGCAGGTCCCTGTTTTTCTTTTCTTTCTGAAGACAGTTTTCTGCTCAAATTTGCCAGAGTAACTTCCTGAAAACTACAGTCACACGTGGTATTCCCTCATGTTTTGGGGCTTTTGCAATTTCAGCCTACCCAGCAGTGTCGTAACAGAATATACATTGATGTTGCAGCCATTCGGTATTGATTTCTTTCTAATTCCAGTAAAGCTCTTGGTACATTTTCAGAAGAATTTATTTACGTGCACTTGGTTCTCTTCTGCATGAGCAGAGGCTACTTAGTGGAAGAGTTGAGAGTTAGGATGGAAGCTGCTCTATCTGTCTGGTTTGATTGGCCTGTGTTTGTGAGTAATTACTGTAAGCACGTTAACTTCTAGAAGCTGAGTTGATTATTCTGCAAAATTTAATAAAATTCTCATAAGTATAAAACAGTAATTTGTCTATATGTGCTTTTATTGAGGGTATTAGGGCAAAAGATATTAGGTGCATAGATAAAATTGTAATACTAGACAGTCAGATGATGAACATCATTGTAGCAGTGGTAAAATTCATCTACTTATTGCTGAAATAGAAAAATTACCTTTCCAATGACATTAGAATGTTCCTATTGTTATCAGATAAATTAACAGCTGACTTCATTCTATATGAGATTATTTTTTTGGTATAATAATACAAAGAAATTTAACTGCTCTTTTATACATTCATTTCTGTTGTATTATTTGAGAGAGGAAATCAGCCTGAGGCAATCCACTGTTCAGTGGAATTTCATATACTGTGTATGTAGAGTTTTTCTCTCTCTTCTATGCAAAAAATTGCTATCTGGTTAATGACCAGGACACCACACAGCATGTATGTGTGTACCACTGCTGAATGTTTCAGAAACAATTCTAGGAAAATTCTTGCTCTCCGTGCAGTCAGAGGAAACTTTTGCAGTGAATTTAAGAGGTAAAGAAGATGGATGTTTCTCCTGCAGATGCCCTAAAACGTGCTTGGTGTTAGTGTGTGTGCATGTTTGTTTTGCATGTGTTGTTTTGCCACTGCTTACTGAACAAACTAGATTAAAGTTTCAACATCAAACTACATTTTTCTTGGATGTCTTTGCCTACTATCTTTGTTTGTTGTATTTTTGTAAACAAGATAAGAAATGAGTAAATACACAGTTCTACTTCCATGATGCATTTTGTAGAATGTTCTCAGATGACAAATGGTGCAGCGTGTAAGCCTGCTAAAACAGGAAAGGACAGAATATCAGAAATCTCAGAGGCATCTGGAATGTAGGGAAATACAGTTCTAGTCAATTCACAGCAGTATTTAAAAAACAAACAAACAGACAAAGAACTGAACTTTGAAAATAAATGGTACTAATTCTAAATCACAGAATCACAGAATTGTAGGGGTTGGAGAGATCATCGAGTCCGACCCCCTGCCAAAGCAGCTCCCTAGCCCAGGTTGCACAGGTAGGCGTCCAGATGGGTCAAGAATGTCTCCAGAGGAGACTCCACCACCTGTCTGGGCAGTCTCTGCCAGGTTATAGTATATGATTATAACTGCAGTAAATACTAATGATAAATGCATGTAGATAATGATACTAAGCAGTTATAATTATTTAGTATGTATAATATACATATTTTTGCAAATAACATTACACGTATATAAAATATATATGGACATATATAACATCTAGTATAATAATATACTATTTCCAGACATTGTATTTAAATAATACATCAAATAACATAAAGTAGTAAGTGCCGTTGTTTCTTTTTAAGAGCTTAACACCATTCATTTTCAGAGAATAGTATTAATTTAGTCTAGGAGGGAACTCAGAAGGTCAGCTCATTACCCTCTTCATACTGGAGTTTTACATGAATAGAACAAGCCCTAAATCTATATTGTGTTGCTCCGAAAACATGAAGTACTTCCAACTGCAAAAAAATCAATGTAAGATTAGAAAAATGTTTTTTCTTATTTCAACATATCCCATATATATCTTAAGTTAAACAGCTTGAAAGTTTAGTGAAGGAAGGCATCGAATAAACTGAGATCAGGATTTGACTCTTCTTATTTAAAGATATTGCTGACTCTGTGATCTACAAGAAAAATAAAACTGACATAGTTGTGTAAAAAAAAGCTTTCAGTTTAAAATAGTGGTAGAAATACAATAAATTGAATGAATAGATTGCTGATTATTTGGATGAAAGTTTCTGAGGGTAACAAATGACAGTTATGTGAGCGAATGGGGCATGTGCACAGCTCTTGCTCATGGCTAATAGAGATGCCTGCATCAATGGAAAAAACAGTGCAGAACTCTTTGGAATCCTTGGGATGAATTGTTCAGGAGTATATGAGATTGGTCAGGTATCAGAAAGCCAGAAGTTACAGCAAAACATTTTTGGAAGTAGTACAATTAAAATACTATAACACTTAGTCAAAGCAAAATAGCAGCATTATTTACATCTTTGAAACCATTTACTTCTGATTTTAATTCTTTGGGTACATCTTTTTCTATTGTACTCTAATTTCTTTGTGGCTGTCTCTTGCTAACCACATGCAATTGATGGAAAGAAGATATACCTGGTCAGCAACAGTATTTTTTGTAAAATTTAAAAAAGACAAAACATAAAAAAACCACCAAACCTTTTTTTGCTTAAGTACATAGAATATACGACATCTATATGAGAACCTTTTTTCCAAACCTTCTGTTTTGCTTTTTGCTTCTTTCTTTTTAAAATATTGCAGTAATTAGAAGTCTGATGTAAATCAAAGAGCTCTTCCATGCCTGAACTGCTACGTTTTCCTTATACAGCTCAGCAGGAAGGTTTACTTTTTGTCATTTCAGCAACTGAGACAACTGAGCATATGCAGAACAGGTGAACCTAGCTAACAAAGCACATTTGTCATGACAGCCTACAGGGCAGGAGAGAAAGGATTTAAGAATTACACAACAGAAATAAGCACCGAACATTTCAGATGCTTTAAAATCAGAACTGTATAGTTTGTCAAATAAAGGAGATTAAGGAGATTTTTTTTTTTCCTTCCAAATGGATTAACTCAAGTGAATTATTTTTAGCATGGCACCTTGGACTCTGGTTTTTAACTGCCACCCCAATCCTGACTTCAGTTCTCACCTAGAGAGCTCTGCTGAGCCCAGCTGCGAAAGACAAGGGCAGAGCTGCCTTTGTGCAGCATCCCCGGCAGCAGGGGGCAGGGCAAGGCCTGCATTGGGCCACGTTGTTCTGAACCACAGGGGGTCATACAGATATAAAGCTGTTGCAGCTGGCCATGGGATGGGATGGGAGTTCTTGTGTTGCTGGTGGGCACTGGTCTGTAATAGCTGTATTTATTGCTATTAATGTGTTAGCAGGTGGTAATTGTGTTGCAGGTATCTATGCTGTTATAATTGTGTTTCTGTTTCCATTTTTCTCTTCTATCTTGGTAAATAGCCTTAATCTCAACCCACAAGTTATATTTCAGTTGCAGTTTTCTCCCTCATCCTGCTTGGAAGGAGTGAGCAAATGGCTGTGTGTTGCTGAGCTGTGCTGGGTTACACCTCAACATGAAGCCCAGTAGTGCCCAACCTCAGCTCCTCTGAGTGTCCTTCAGCGTAGGTGAATGGTCTCAATACAGAATGAGGTTCTCATCAGACTGGATACTATAGCCAAGATTGTAAAGCTTCTTTTAATGTCAAGTAATTTCCTTGGATAGAAGACTCCAGAGCTTATGGCAGGAGGGTAGGGAACAGGTGAACAGCTGATAGACAATTTTACCATAAACCCTTCTCTGGGACGATGATTTTCAATATTTCCAAATATTTTCCTCTATCTTTCCCCCTTACATCGGTGTAACTACTGCTCTTCACCAGATTGTGCACCTTGGAAATGGCTGTGTCAGTGTATGTTTTAGAGCACTGGATAAGTAATGAAGGCTGCACTTCAGGCAGAGAAAGACCCTTCATTCCCTTTGCTTCTGCCTTAATTTCTGTTCAGTGTCTGTGGAAACGGAAACACTGGGAAGGCTCATCTAGGGAATTTGTTTCTTTGAGGGGCATCTGCAATGAGATCTCCTCTCTTAGAGTAATACTACCCACTATGTGACAGTAGCGACACTGCAGTGATGCCATTGCTACTGTGAAGGAACCTATGTAAAGAAGCACAGAAGTTGGCTGGGGGGCAGATGCTACTTGGTGGATTGTGAGCCACTGATTGGAGAGGGTGAGTCCTTGTGTCACTGGCGGGCAGCAGTAGGCAGACAGTTGTGGTATTGCTACCTGCTGCCTGTGAAGGGGCCCCTGTGAGAGCATTTTCCTGGAAATGGTTAGAAATGCAGAAAAATACGGGGCTGCACAGAGTTCTGGACCAATCACCACCACTGTGTGGTCCTAGAAAGAGAGCCCTGGACAGTCCTGTCCTTGATGTTAGAGGTCTCTTATATCCTATCCCCACCCTTCACTGCTGTGAAGTATTTTAGAGGTATATAACAGAATTAAGCACTGAACATTTCAGATGCTTTAAAATCATTTTTGAGCTATATATTTTGGCAAATAAAGGACAGACATGTTTTCTTTGAAATAGATTATCTCAAAGATGTTTTTAGCTTAGAACCTCTTCTTTTTTTCCAAGGTGGTCCCATAAAATTTGAAGATATGATTTATGGCATTATACAGAAAATATTTCTGGAAAGAAACAACTGCTGTGCTATTATTGAACTACGCAAATACTCCTCACGAGATAAACTCTAACAGCCAGCCTTATGAAGAATTGTGATACGCAGTTGCTCACTGAAGAGCAAGCTGCTGTGGAGGAAAGCTGAGGCTGTGCTTTTAGTGAATGTGTTGTGCTCTTCTGCAGGTAGAGAGGCTATCGTGCGTGTACGGTGCTTGTTAGTCTACATCTGTTTTGTCAACTAAGGTTCAGAGACTATATAACCCTGGTCACGGGAAAGTTCACTGTACAGTTTTACGAGCAGTGCTCGGTTTACTTATCGCAGAAGGCAAAGAATGAGTAACTGGAATGTACACTGCAGAGGGGCGGAGTGTCTGTTTCTCAGACAGTCTTACAAAATATGCCTTACCTCCTCCCTGCAAATCCTAGGAGGCCCAAACTGCCCTTCTCTCCTGTGTGCCTTTACATACATTCCATTTGCAGCTGGTGATTCTGAGCACCTTTTGGGCTTTTGGGCTGGGGAAATGAAAATTTAAAAGAATAAAGTACTAGTCTGAGGTAAAAGACCTCCTCGATTCTGAGATGCATTCATAGCAGTCGTTTTTTAGAAGACAGAATAAAGTTCCATCTGCCCTCACTACAGATACTCCTGCTGTTCGTCATTTCAGTTGGTCACATTAACAAACATCTCACTAACAAGGTATGTCCAAGCTATTAATCCTCATGACTTTAGCTGACCTATTTACAGAGCAAAGGGGATAAATTAGATGTTGGATTATCTGCTCCTCTCCTCTCCTTTCCTGCTGACCACAGTTTACCAGTACAGATTGGACCAATCTGTTGCTTCTGGTGTTATGAATCAGGGTGCTGTTAATTATTTCTCGTTCCTGGGCTGTTTTAAGAGCTGCATATCGAATGGGTATTGCCCTTCTATTGTCAGGAGGAGCTGGTAAAACCTGCTGAGCTCATCCCAGATGTCATTGTACTTGGCAGGAAAGCAACAGAACAGCTGAAGTTATAGCTGTCTTCTTACTTAGAGCTGAAAGGCAGCAAGGGAGTGACCAAGCATATTCTGCTTTTTAGGAGACCTTGTGCTTGGTGCTGGAGACTCACCTGGGATCATGGAGAAGCTGTGAGGCATAATTGTGGAGATATGGAGATATGCTCCTCCACCTGCCAGTCTTTTCTTCAGGTTGATGTACTCTATTTAAACACTTTGGTTTAAACATAAGCAAATGGCAAGTCCAGTCCAACAGAGTAGTCATCAGGGACCTTCAGAGTCATCTCACTACAGAGCCTGCACATCTATAGGAGAATAGCACCTACAACATGGCTACCTTCCTCCCATTCCAGAGTCTGTAAGTGATAAGCGAAGAACTTGTGTTATGGGCAGAAAGCAGCTATAATCCAGAGGAGGAATGAATTTTGCTTTGGTATAACAGTATTGAGTCCAAAGTGCAGAGTTCTGGTACACAGCTATATGTAAATTACTGTGATTGCTGCATCACATATCAAGCCTCGGTGAGTCTGGATTGTTGTGAAATATTTCCTGCTTATTGTAGTAGTGAATTCACAGTAGAATGTCAATTACACTCTGATTTGAAATGCTCCTTAGCCTGGTATCTGGGTATATATGATTATGTTATTGCCTTCTCCTTGACTGACTTTCCATGAAAGGCTGCTCAGTTTTTAAGATGATGTTGAAGCACATCCAATTTCTGATGAATTATCTAGTTCTTTCCGTATGAAAATATCAAGTCATTAAGATGCCAACTACCTAGCAAACAAAACTTGAACAGCAAATTGAGGGGAAGAAAAAAAAAGGAAGTAACCAACTTCCTCTGATATACATAGCCCCTACATTTTTCAACATTTCTAGAATGCCCAGAGCAATACAAACGTTCTTTAATACTGACTTGGCTTTAAACTTTTCAGTTTATTAGGTGCTATTCCTACCATTCTTTTTGCTTTCTTGATGCCAGTAGTCAATCTTGTTCCAGTAATATCTTTTGGTTTGGGACTGTGGCCTATGGCTTCTACTTTAGTTTACTTTCTGTTAGTTTCCAGCTTTACTTAGTGATAACTGAAATCACTTGAACTTGTTTCCTTTTTGTGTAACCAAATCCATGAGACTCTGTTTTTTTCCTGAAATTTTCATATGAACTAATAATTGCTATCAAGCGATTTCGATAAACATATGATATTTATAGGTCTCACTTGGAGATGCACAGAAACACACAGTAGGCAGTATAGCCTGAATTGTGAAATATTTGAAGTTGCTTTGATTGTAAAAATCTTCCTTTGTCTTTAGTCTCTGTATTTCTCCTTTGCAATTGTTTTGTTACCTCTTTATCTAATTATATACCCAGCTTTTATCTACTGTACTATTGTTCTTACAGTGCCATGTACTGTGTTAGTGTGGTTTCAAACATCACTGTTATTTTATGTTACAATAGCAACATATATTTACAGATAAGTATTTGTTGTCTTTTGTACCGAATTTTGTGTTTTCTACCTCCTTCCTATGTAGAATCCCAGACTGAGGCTGGAAGTGCCTCTGAAAATTGTCTACTTCAGGTTCTTCACAGGGCAGGGTTAGCATTGCTGTTTTTGATATTTTGAGCACTTCCAGGATGTGGGAACTCCCCTGCCAAGTATTTATGCATGTGAGTAAATTGCCCTGAGCCTTCTCTTCTTGAAGCTGAGTGGCCTCTACCTTTCTTCTTCTGTCCGATGCTCCAGTCCTTTAATTACCCCGTGGCCCTGTGCTGAACTTGCGCCAGTATGCACTGAGGATCTTCTACTAGGGAGAAGTTTGCCCAAGAATAACTGACTCTAACAAGACCACAGTAATGCTTTTCTGGAATCTTGCCCAAAGCATGGAAGCTTTTTTTTATTATGATGTTAAGAGTAGTCAGCGGGTCAACTGCTTGTTCTCTTGTGGCTTCCCTACTTCCCCAGTCATCTCTGTTGTAGACCTTGTGAAGACAGTGCCTGAATTCAGACATAATTTTTGATGGAATTTTACTGTTTTGGAATCTGAACTGAAAGAATGTATTTTCTTGATTGCTGAAAAGGTGTAAAAGTAAGAAGTTAGGGATGTAGTAATCAGTCAAAATAAGAACCAGTGCGTGAGAAAAATATACAAGGAATACAGCCAGCTGCCACTGGGTGGCTCTCCCTGGAAAGTACAGGCATGTGCCAATACAACTGAAATAACCAGACTTCCGTAATACCTCGGATTTCTGCAATTTTTTGTGGTATTTTGCTACGCTATCCAAAAATCCCTTCTTAGTAGCCTGAGTAGTTTCAACTTTATTATGTTATGTTGGCGTATTCTAAAAAAAACTACAAAAAGAGGGGAAAAAAGACTATATATTGCACAATCCTGTTTTCCACATAAAAGCTCTTTCACTCATGTCTTGAAGCGTCACCACTAGTGACTAGTAAACCAAGAAGTAGTTTAGCAGCATGAGGCGTGATTTAGTTTGTTAAAACTAAAGACTCAGTAAAACTAAAAGAATCAATACGAAGTTAAAATATGTATCATGTGATAGGCTTTCATACGGGTGGGCAGTGTTACAGCACATATGTGTTGCCACTGAATTTCATGTGGATGTTTTATAGTTAAATAGTTTACACAGCTAATCTTGGTTTATGAGAGAGTCCATCCAGACACAGAAGAAATATGATCAGTGGAAAGCCAGGAAGAAAAATGTTGACACTGTAGAGAGCTGGTCCTGTGGAGATGAATAGTATTCCTTGTCTTCAAGGCACAGCAGATGAAACAGTCTGCTCCTCTCCACAGCTGAGATTTGCTGAAGGTTAAGCTTATTAAATCTGGAGACCTGCTGAGAAGGTAATGAAGAGCTCACCTGAAGGCAAAAAGTCAGAAAAAGGTTTCTGGGAGAAGAAAGCCAAGGGGAGGAGAGAATGGTAGGCTACACTCTGCTCTGGCAGCATGGGCAAAACAGTGTCAGTGTCCTCATCTAGGGCTGTGCTGTTGGCTGTGAAAGTCTCCACTCCAGACACTGCACTGTACAAAATAAATATCATATACTGAATAAAAAGTGGAAATACATCCCAAGCAGCCAAAGAATTTCCTCCCAGATCTACTGATTTATCTCATCAGGGATCTAATGATGACGCCTTTCTATCTGATACTTAGGATGTAATTACTTAAGTGAGCAGATAGGATGCGTGAAGAAAAGAATGTGTACAAGGTGTTCAGAGAAGCTGGCATTCCTGTGGTAGGAACTGGTCTGGCAGTATGGAATTAAGACACAGGTTCAAGCTTTCTTTTATTCTGCAGTAGCATTTATGTGTAGTGATCTGGAACAGCTGCTGAATTTGTTTACTGCCAGAAGTTTATCTGCTACACGTACTGAGATTTACAAACAGTGATAATGAAGGTTTATTTTTTGCCTTGTTTTCAGAAAATATTTATATGTTTTTGTGCATTTAAAGAAATTGTCAGCGTATGCAAAACATTAAACTAAACTGAAGAATGAGAACCTGCAGATCTTCACATTTTACTTGGGAAATTTGACGGTTTAAGGACTTACAAAGGAAGAATGTATCTTGTGGTAAAATGCAGGAAAATAAAGGCACTTCTAAATTTCCTCTGTGCAAACTGACTTTCTAAAAAATGGACTAGTCCAACTGCAACACAAATTCTATGGAAAGAGCAGAGCTGACTGATGTCTTTACATTCTAAAAAGCTTTAAAAATGACCACAGAGGACTCTAAAAAGATCTGCTAGGTGCAAGCACAACAGGTATAGCTGCTGACAGCCCATTTAGTCAAGGTGGCTGCTGAGAGGGGAAATAATAAGCTGTATTGCTCAAAGAATAGGTACAGTTTGCTTTCTGCACAGCACAATGCAGTTTCAAGTCGCTCTCTGCTGCTGACTGAAATGCTCTGATGTTTGATAGTATTTACTGTGTACTTTGGTCTCAGTAGGTATCTATTTGTCAGTCTATACATTGTGGATCACCTTTTATCCTCCTTATTTGAGGCTAGAGATCTGTAAATAAAGCAGGTGACGTTTAGATTTTGTTGTTGTTTGTTTTGTTCAAAATCATCTCTATCTGAATTATCTTTTGAAAAAGAATTAAAAATCTTTGGCTTTTTCACAAGCATTGTCAATAGAAAGAGGCCAGCCAGCCCTGCACACTGCCTGTTGACAATTTTCAAGCCACTGGTGAACCATACACTGCAGATTAAATAACAGAGCTTATATGCTTATGTGCCCATACGTAGTTGTGCCAGGAAACCACAGCATACTCTCTGCTGTCAGTGGGACCACTTGTACAGTAAGGAAAAAAAGATAAGTAAAACTATTTGACTACTCAAGGTTAAAAAAAAAAACATTACTAATGAAGATAAATTGAGATGGAAGGGAAAGAGGAAAAGACCTCCAAATTATGACAAAAGCAGTATCCTAATTTTTGTTAAGTATGAGAGGAGAAAAGAACACGTACTGAAAAGAGCATGCACTTGGTGCATACATACTTGCTTGGGTACATGAACAAGAAAATTGATTTATTATCTGCATTTATTCCTAGTACCAATTTTAAGAAAATGCTATGGAATATGAGTCCTCTCAAAGGCTCCCCATTTATAATTTCTTGAACAGACATTTTACTTGCAGCTGGCAGGCAGCTAACTGCCTCTGAACTGTTTGACAAAGCAGGTCCAGGTTAAGCACAGATTTATACTAAACCTTCTTTGTGGAGCAGCTCACTTGAAGCACTTGAGGGTGGGAATACGTTCCTGATGCATTGGACTTGCCATTACATCATTCAGAAAGTAAATGTCCTTTGACCCTTAAAGAATACCCCAGCACCAATCACAAAACCATAGCTGTTCATGCATCTCAAGCTTGGAGAGTGAACTCCACTTGTCCAATGAATTTTAACACATTGCCATTGCTAAGAGATGCTGTCTGCCTGGATATGGCAGGCACTGAGGTACATGTTGGGCCTAACCTTCCTCACGACAGGGTTTGCAGATACTCCAAAAGCAAAGCCTCTCTAGGCAGTTAAACTGTACTGCATTGTGGAAGCTGAGATGGCAGAGGGTCTGAGGACAACAAAATAGAGCTGCTGTGAAGTGTGTTTCTGCTTTGGCACATGTATTTGGCATGAGTTTCTTGAACTAGATGTCTTGATGTGTCAGTTAAAAATAAAATGATACACAATGGTTAAAATGGGGGTATGCCACAAGTCACCAAAATATGAGCACTTTCTCTATCGTTGTTCAGTTCACTTGGGTTTTGTTGGTTGTGTTTGTTTGTTTTGTATAACAATTAATAAAGAGAAGTCCGGCTGCATGGACTGAGTATGTTGCAATCAGCTATTTTAACAATACACAGTTTCACAACAAAGTTTCATTTAGACATAAAAGAGGAAGCTAGTCAAGCATGTTGCAGTTCAGCCAGTTAGAAAAACCCCTTATCTCCTAAGGGACTTTCTTTCTATACTTCTGCACTATAGAGGATTAGAAATAAAACACGTCATCTTAGAAGTGCATTTGAAAAGGAAATAAAAACAGAAGGTTGCGTTTTAGGATAGGACAGACTCACAGGAAGCTGATTGCAAGACAACTAGTGTTCTGTACTGATCAGCTGCTGATCTTCAAAGGTAAGAACTAAAATATACCATGTGTTACATAAAGACCTGAAAACATTGTTCTTGCTTAGCAAGGTGGCTTGATTCTGTCTGTGTGGGATCACATCTGGTAGCTGATAAAATGAAGATATACTTTTTAAAACTGTTGTGAGTGCATGCGTGTGTTTGCAGAGTCTTAGCCACCAGCCACGAGCAATTTCTGCTGCCTCAGGAAGTGATAAGAGTATCTCAGAAGTGCCATCTGTCTTCAGAGCCATGATTGACTGTGTTTGTGAGTGTAAAAGGAATATTGATTGGTCCTCTGATCTTTCTAAGGACTGTCATAAAGTCATACCAAAATAATGTACTTCAGAATACCTTTAAAGGAAGACTTACTGGATGTATTGCTTTTATCATAGCTATGGAATTTTTCTTGGTCTTTCTTCACATGGTGGCATGCTGTCCAAATCATCTTAGGAGTGGAATACCCTATTTGTAAACTAGAGATAAAAATAGGCACCATAATAGATGGAACGGGATTTTTATTAAAATATGTTCATAGAAAAATAATGAAAAAAAATAAAAACACGGTAAAAATAAAGACATTTTGTCATTGTATTTTCCTAATTTACAGCCAATATTCTGGTTCAGTACAGATCCACTGTGTGACTTGTGTATACACACACAGTATGCACACTCCCCTCCTATTTTTCATACTCTACAGCAGATGTGATCAGCGTTTCAAGGCTTGTTCATTTCCTCCCTCTTCTGGGAAAGATCCTTCAGCACTTTCTGTCTTCCTTCCTTTACTGTTCATTCTTTTCTGTATCAGTCCCTTATACTTCAACTTCTTGGATACAAAATATTTCAGTCCAAATAGTTCAGTCATAGTGACAACCAACAACTCACTGAAATAAACACAGAAATCTAGAGACATGAAATGACTTCCACCCTGAAGGATAGCACAGTGTAGAACTATTTTTCAGTCAAGTTGCCCTTATGAATGTGGAGCTTGATCTGTTCCTGCCTCATTTTGTATTGCTGCTTACAGCTTTGTGTATTAGATGTAAAACGCTATCAAATCAAATAGATGGTGTCCTAAGTAACTTTGTGTAGGTATAGATGATTAAGGAAGGGGAGAGTAAGAAGTGATGAATCAGGCTTGCTTTGTACAAGGCTTCAAGGAACTTCAACTAATAAAACAGAATTAGATGGGAAATGATTTAAGAGCTCAAGAAGCTCTGTTTACCCCTATAGAGTTTTTGCTGTATTTTTATGGAAGCCTGCCCCACAAAACTTCAGTTAACGGTACACCACCAGTCAGACATATACTGCGGACTTTTTTACAGGAGAGAAGCCAGCTGCTCTTGGAGTTCAGTGGCTATACACTGGTCAAACAAGAACATTCATCATTACAATAAACACATGAAGTGTACTGTGTCACTGAGGAAGGAGATATACAGGATTATAATCCTCTCCAACAAGTAGGACAATTCCAGCCTCAAAGAGCAGCCTCCATTACGTTTACCCGTGCCAGTTCTGGGCATTGGACATAATCCTTATCAAACAGGGTTCAGACACTAAAAATCCTTAGGTTTCATGCATTAAGAAAAGGCTACACTCTTCCATGTGCACAGCTAATTTCACTACCTTCTTCACTGTCCTGATTTCCTCATGCTGGCATTCCAGGAGCTGGTAGAAGGCGACCTTTGGGTCCTGCAGCATATGCAGGCTCTCTGCCCCAGCCTATCCTGCTTACCGGAGTGCCTCTCACATCCGTGCACTGAAGTCTGAGGTGGATCTCAAACTCTGATGAGAGAATCAGTTTCTCCATAGACAATACAAGTGTCTGTTAAGATTGTGCAAAAGAGTACTAAAGATGGATCCATGGGATTTTGGTTCCCTTGAGACAGACTTTAATTACAGTTCAATCTAGTAAGTCAGTGAGAAATTAGTTAAGCAATGCCAATAGCTTAACTAAGCTATACTTAAAGCTATACCCTGTGCTGTAACTTGAACTGAAACGACCAACAGCAGAATTTTAGTGCTGTTCAGAGTCTTGTTCAGAGTCTCATTCAAAGAGCTGAAAGCCAGACATACTCCATTTCAAAACAGGCTTGTCTCTTCTGTGAGCTTACAGTTCCGTCCTTTTGCATTGCAAAAGAACGTCCTTTTCCCTGCTGAGCTGTGATCTCAGCTGGCACCATGCTCTTTCCATTCTCCCTAGCAACTTTTGATCATACTCACGTTTTTTATATAGGTCACAATTCATCATATATCTTTGTGTACAACTCTCAGACTCTCCTTAAGCTTTTTGCTTATTCTGAGCCAAGAACTCCCATTCTATTTGCTTGCACTCAGACTCTAGCATGAGGTCTTTAAGCAAACAGTGGCACCATCTCCAGGCATTATATTCCAGCAAATTTGCTACCACTTAGAAAATAGTAGCAATACCGCTGTATTCTCCACATGGCTTTAAATATTCATCCTGTCTTCAGGCTTTTTGTCCTCTGAAGAACTGAACAAAAACCCCAGGGAAGATGATATGCCTTTTGAAGAGCTTCTGAGAGTAGTAAAGACTATGGTAACAGAAAAGAGTGTAAATCAGACAGCCTTATTCCTGTGCCTCTGCTACAATCTGTGCTTAGGTAAGATGCATATAGCTCCCGTTGCTGAAGCAGTAACTGTCCAAAGAAATATCTGTTCAACTCATATACCAAGTGCATCAGATCAGTATTGTAAACAGGACTGTTTTTCCTTGTGCAACAAAAGTCACGCAATTATTTTCAGGACAAGAGAAGTGAATGTTGAATTTAAGGAGCATGAAACAGTAGATATAATTCCCTTGCACTTGGAATTTTAGTGTATACAGATGTATGGCACAGAAGGGGGATTAAGAGCAGAGAGACAAGAAAGCAGAATTAATGAGAACTGTCATCCCTGTCTGATATAAAATACAAGAATTAAGGGTGACCCAGCTGAGTGCAGTGATGGAATAATGTGAGATAGTTATATATTATTAGGACCAGAGACACACGTAGCTCACTTAGCATTCCAGCTCTGAACGCTTCCTTTCAATTAGAATTCCTAGCAGTTTTTTGGGTGTTGTCAGATGAGTGCCAGTGTTTGCAATCTTCTGAGGGTAGCCTTGTAACTCTGAGAACCAAACATGCAATTCCTAAGCATGATGGGAGCCTGAAGTTTTTGTATTTGCTATTAGTGTAGTCTCAAACTGTGTGCTCTTAACCTCTGAAAACAAGTACTGCAGAATGCAGCATGAAGAAATGAAACCAGCAGTTTCATTTCCTTATTGCGTCAACTTACGGCAGAAACAAGATACATCTGGGCAGTAGGAAAGATAGATGTGTCACATGCTACCTAAGCACACATGGCTTTGTGCATTTTGGTTAAAAAGTGAAGAGGGCGTATGTTGTATTTTCACTCATTTCTCAGAATCAACATTAAAAATATGTGTAGGAATAAGTGTATAATTATTTATTACTTGGCACTAAATCTCTCTGGCCCAGGGAGCAAGGGAAGGGAACAGCCTTTGCACTTCACAAGGAGGGCAAGGAAGGAGAAGGAGGAGAGGGAGGTGGGCTTACAACCTGAGCAGCTCAAGCATTTCGGTAAGATCTCTGGTGATACTTCATCCACAGCTAAAATCTAAAGCAAGGCAACAGCAAGGTACCCCACATAATGCCAAGCCCCAGATATGCACGCTCTTCTTTGCCTCTCATGTAAATAGACTATATTTCACTAAATGTCACCTGCCTGTGGAAATCTCACACAACTTGCAGCAGCAGAAGGGCTGCAGGGTCACCAAATCAAGTGTTTGTATACATTGAATTCTCAAGAACATTTCGTTTTAAAGGAAGTTTATTTTTCATCCAGCTGCCTTCTTCATAATGTGGAAATTATTTATTTCCCTTCTGGGGAAGGTCTCATGCTGTCTTCTTGCCAACATCTGCATGAAGTCCATAGTCAGGATTTAGCCAACATTTATTACTACTGCAGCATTTTGCATTAGCAACTGTAACACAAGAAAAGCCTTACTAAGAAACGAAAAACCTTTTCACTCTTGTAAGTGAAGAATCTAACAGTCAGCAACAGCATGGAGTAGTATGGCATGTGCCAGAGAGATCCCACCTCTCTGCTCACAGTGTGAGGTATAGTGCTCAATCACAGCAGGTGTTTTGACAAATAACTGGAACATATGTTACAGCTCAAATGCTGTGCAGACAATACCCATAAGGATTAAAGTGATATGAATGGATTAAACAGTAAGCGAAAGAAGTAATCACTGTTTATACAAAGACAATCTATTTGCTTCTCTGTCACAAGATATTTTGTACTAAGGAAAAATCTATCTGTGTAACTGAGATTTACGTTCTCTTTGCTGAACCACCCAATTTCTTTGTGGCATATTTCCTGTGAATCATGTCCTTGACATCTGTTTAAATAAAAGACACAAAGGTGGACTTAACAACAATTATACAGCAGTGGAACTGCTTAAACAAGAATAGAACATTTGGTGATGTGCAGAGACATTTCTGTTCCTGCTAGTGAGTCTTATCTTTCACTGACAGCATGTCTACACAGATTCTTGATACTGAGCTACCAGCTTCAGTACCTGGAGAGGGTCAGTGACTGCTAGAACAGAAAAAATGATTTCAGGGCTGATGAATGCATGCCTCTGAGAAGCCTTGCTTATGTCACTGACATCTTAATGTCTGAAAATTACAGAGAACTCCATCCAGCTTATCATGGAATCATAAAATTGTTTGTGTTGGAAGAGATACTTCAAGGTCATCTAGTCCAGCTCCCCTGCAATGAACAGGGACATCTACAGCTGCATCAGATTTCTCAGAGCTCCCTCTAGCCTGGCCTTGAATGTCTCCAGGGATGGGGCATCCACTACCTCTCTGAGCACCCTGTTTCAGTGCCACACCACCCTCATTGTTAAAAACAAACAAACAAACAAACAAAAAAAAACAACAAACAACACTTGTTCCTTATATCCAGTCTAAATTATTCCGCTTTCAGTTTGAAATCATTCCCCCTTGTCTTATCACCACAGACACTCACAAAGAATCTGTCCCCCATCCTTTTTATAGCCCCCCTTTAGATAGTGACAGGCCACTGTCAGGTCTTTCCTTCCCAGACCTCCTCATCTCCAGGCTGAACAGCCTTTGCTTACTCAGCCTGTCCTCATAGGAGAGGTGTTCCATCCCTTGGAACATTTCTGTAGCCATCCTCTGGACACACACCATGGTCCACGTCTCTCCTGTAGTCAGGACTCCACATCTGGACACAGTACTCCAGGTGAGGACTCATCAGTGCAGAATAGAGGGCAGGATCATCTCCTTCATCCTGCTGGCCATTCTTCTTTTGATGCAGCCCAGGATAGAGTTGGCTTTCTGAGCTGTGAGAACACACTGCTGGTCCAAGTCCAGCTTGCCATCCACCAGTAGCCCCAGGTCCTTTTTGATAGGTCTGTGCTCCATGCTTACATCCCCCAGCTTGTACTGATAGCGGTAGTTGCCACGACCCAGGTGCAAGACCTTACATTTGGTTATGCTGAATGTCTTAAGGTTCTTTTGGGCCCACTGCTCAAGCCTATCTAGGTTACCCATACAAAAGCAGTAAACGCTAATTTCACAATCTGAGAATTTTTAGTGAAAAGGGAATCACACCTGCAGTCATTGATCAATATCGAAAAGACAGGGTTACACTTTAAATATGAATCTAAAATTAACACAGTCCAGAAACAGGTGACAAACCACACACAATACAAGTTGCTTCAAAGCATTTGGGAAAGGTGGGGAAAGCCCCTGGCTTCTGAACTGAAATGGCAAAGTATGAATATATAAGTGTAAACTATTACAGCAGTTATTACTGTAACAAAACACTTGTTCCTCTTTTCCCAACTCACTTGTCTTTGAATGGATTATCCATTCCATACTCTATGTTATACAGAATATACTTTGATGTGTGACTGAGTTAGCATCGCAATAGGGAAACAGATTGCTTCACTAAGTCTCCCAGAAAGACAGATGCTTGTTAATGCCCAGATTGGAAAGATATCTCTGTAGCTAGTAACAGAACTGTGAGTACAGTCACCGCTCAATGACTTGGTAATGAACTAATGATTTCTTGTCATTTTTCTGTCTTCCGGTGGTTCCTTTGTTTTATTGGAGGATGCTGTCGGAAGGTTACCTTTACAGAATCGCCTACCTCTGTGAAGACTCTGAGCTCTGCACCAACCAAGCAGTGGAGGAAGTGGTGTACGAAATGAGGTCCATTAATTATTTCTCCAGGGATGAAGCACAAGGGAAAAGCCTCCTTCAGGGATGCAGGTCAGCTGGCAAATGCATTTCTTCAATTCACTCTAGAGACAGCAAACACAGCAGAAAGCAGAAAGACAGTCTCCAACAGCCCATTCAGCACCCACTGCCTGAAGGACAGACATCTCCAGCTATGGATGTCTGTGAAGGGCTGGCAAGAAAAGACACCTACCTGGTTCCATCCTCCTGCAAAAGCATTTGCAAGAACTACAATGATTTGCACATAGCTGGGGACTGCGTGGTACCTATTAGCTCAGTGGCAACTGATTTTACCTGTGACAGTGGCATAGGCCCTTTCCTGGAGTCCTCAGAGTTTCCTCTGCCTATGGAGTCCGTGCGGGTCACCCCCAGTGAGACAAGCCGCAAGCAGGCCCAAGGCTTCTCATCATGCTGGCGTGTGGCAAGCTTGGTGCCACACCAGCAGCCCCTCTCTGACTCTGCCCTCAATGACTACCTGGAGCAGAAGCTGATGGAGCTGTACAAGCAGTACATCATGGACAGCACAGCCAACAGAGCGTCCCCCACTCAGATCCTGGCCTCAGAGCTCATCATGACTAATGTAGACCACATCAGTACACAGATATCACGAGAGAGGAAAATGGAGACCACCAAGGCCAAGGACATTGTCATCAGCCGCTTCTTGCAAATAGCCAGTGAACAAATATTCTCAGAGATAAGCACGCCCAGTTTGCATATTTCCCAATGTAGCAACGCTAATGTGTAGTATTTGAATGTCTGCAGTTAGAAAGCTGTTATGTTCTGAAAACTCAAATTGTTCTTCTCTTTTAAGACATCTTTCTGCTTCATAAAGACTTATTTACTATCTACCAGTTAAATCTTCCAACACATATGAAGTAAAAATATCTGTAATTGCAGATGTGTGCCAGACGATTCACAGTTTTTTTAAAAAAGTTTTTCCCCGAAGACCTATTTCAGTGAGCTATGGACATTAAAAACATTTTGGTAGAAAAATGACTAAGAACATATGACACTCCTCCAGGTGTTCTCTTTCTTCCCTTTTGTCTGACATCTCACTTCAACTTTCTTGCCTTGGAATCTGCCTTACTACCTGAGGGCCCGTGTGAAGCTATGGCTTACAACACTGAAAGCATGAGGATTGAAGAGCCTCAGAAATAGAGAATTCAGACTGGCCCACCTCCCTGACCCAAATAGCTTCACTATGACACCCCTTCAGCTGTTTTTATAATCTGCTCTCAAACTTATGAAGTGATAGGCACTTCAGAGTTTATTCTATGCCAACTCTAATTATTCCATATGTGTCTTCCTATTTAAACATTTCTGCAAGCAAAAACTCTGTTTCCAGAGAGACATCATCAGTGGGAGTGTGCATGTGGAGCTATAGACTTCATGGTATGAACCAAACTTCTATGGTGAATGCTGGTGACCTGTGTCTGTCAGCAACCTACAGACCTGCACCTGTGGAGTGGCCAAATAGGGATAGTGGTGATAATAAAGAGAATTCTACTTCATCTTCCCCTCTTTTGAAGAGAATTATTTGAAAAATTAAGGCTAAGTCAAAGTCCCAGTCATTAATGTGAACATTTCCTTTGACCTTTGGTCAAGGTTACCTGAACCTAATAGATTTCTAACAGAAAGGTCCTTTGTCATAAAACTCTTAAAAAAGAGTAAGAAAACAGTAATTAGCTGCCTCATGGATAAGGATGGTTATGCGTTTTGATATGTAACACACTGGCAATGCCAATCCATGGTTGGTTGAATTTCCAAGTGTAAGTATAGTGTAAATGCTAATTTATAATAAATACTCATCAAATGTTTTCATGTCAATGATTCAACTCTGTTGTTTTGGCCTCTGTGTTCTTTTTGCTTTTTTTTTATTTTTTTGGTAAATGCAAGGCATGCATTTATGCATATTTCAAAAACGATGTAGCATAGTAAAAATGTCAGTTTATTTTATAGCTGCTCTCTTCCCAGAGATTTCTGGGATGGCACAGTATACTTTTCTGCTTGTACGTTTAAGAGGTATCCAAAAACCTGTTACTGTATGAACATTTTATATGTGAATCTGGGGATCGTACGTCTGTTGCCATAGCAGCCTACCCCAATACTATTATTCAGCAGTACAAGATGGATAATTTCTGGCTTATAGTATTTCTAGATATGAAATGCAAGTTGCAGATAGGAAAACAATATTTTTAAGGGAAACATTCAAAGTAATGTATAGTTACACATACATACCCGACACTTTAATCAGAGGCTGTACTTGATTCTCACACTTAACTCACTGCAGAGAGTACATGCTGTGTGAACAAAGTAGCATTTTATCATCTGTGACTCAGAAGGTCTTGATTCTCCTAACTAGCAGGGTTGTGACTGAGAGCTACAGGAAGCACCTGTTTGCCACAGCCTCCATTCTGAGAACAGATTTAGGAAATAGTAACAGCACCTGGGAAATAGTCTGAGCGGTTTGCCCACAGACTATCATGGAAATGCAATCTCATTTACTGGGCTGACCCTCAAGCTGCTGTGGCAAAGTGCTGCAATCAGGTTTGCGGTTGGATATTCCAAGGAGAGAGCTACTTCTGCCGGGCACTACAAAGCAGTGCAGGCAGGTCATTGGTGTAAGTGAGACGGCAGTGCTGCTGCATTCAGGGGGCACATTGGATACTTACATGGGATTCATCAATCAGTGACAAATCATCCCGCTCATATGGAGCTTTCTTCTAAGCAAATTGCTTAGTATGATGACACCTGCTTTCACAAAAAGATCCTATTTTATGTTTTTGAGCTGACATTTGCAAATTTTATTCATGGGCGGGTCAAAATCATTGTGGAAGCTGATTTATTCTGGAAAGAGAGCATTCAACCACTTCCTCCCAAAACATGGCTATTTTCTTTTCCCCTGCTTCAGAAAAAATGCCCATTTCACTTTGAGCCCTGGTGTGTATCTGTTTCTCACATGAATTACACACCATCCCCTATACCGAGTAGCTCTTGAACATAAGGTGATTTTGCATAAGCAAACAAATATTTCTTACTTTCCACTGTGCTCAGATGAAAGTTCATTTCAATGTCTGTCCTCCTTTCTTTTAAAACTAATATTTCCCTGCACGAGTGCCTCTCTAGGTGTGGCTGTTTCCAGCTAAAAGCCCTTGGATAGCAATTAGGCTGCTATTACCATGAGTCAGGTTGTTATCTAAAGGGATTACCATCTTCTCTCTCCTTCTCCCTCACTCTCTCCCCTCCTCTTCTGCATCAGGGTCAAACGCTTAAAGAGAGAGATCCCAATTTTTTTAGTAGCTCTGTTAAATAATCAGTTTTTAGCCAAGGGCACATCGTTTTTGGACACAGGCTTATCACAATGCTGGTGGCATCCCAGTGGCTGAGGAGCGTGGTTTGAAAGGAGAGCACGTAGTCTGGCCTCACAGTGCTTCCTGGCAGAAGAGCTAAGTGAGTAAGGTCACTTGAGAAGGCAAAAAAAAAAAAAAAAACCAACCAAAAAACAAACAAATAGAAAACATAACAAAGATTTCAATAATAGATCAGTTTGTTTCTATTTTGACCAATTGTGAAGAAATTTATCTCAGAAGGACAGTTTATAACCACCTTCAGCATATTCTAGAAGCTTCCTCTGGCATTTCTTACGGAACATATTAGTCACTGCTGGTAACATGACTATTAGCATCTAGGAGTTTTATTGTTGATATATAGTGCAACTGTGCCCCTAGGAGTCCAAGGCTGCCACCACAGGGCCACCAGACAGGCCTGGGATCTTCCCGAAACGTTAGGTGTCCAGTGTGTACAGCACAAGCCTCAGGGAGGAGAAAAGAGAGAGAAAGGGAGGTTGTTACGGGTTGGGCTTATCCTTTGTGCCAGCTCTGGTTGCTGGTTGTGTGCCAGGACCTGATGGCTGGGGAAAGGAAATGGGATATAAAACGCAGGCTGAGCTTTGTGCTGAATGTGAAAGCAAGCATTTCACGCTCCGATTGGTGTGTTGAGATGAAGACAAAAAGCTAAGCACCTAGAACTGAAATACATGAAGTTCTGCGGCAGCTGGGCATGGTGCTGGAGCTTCAGAGCTAGGGCAGCTGCTAGGGTTAGGCCCAGGGTAAGATGAGGGCAACCCGAAGCCTGGCTTATTCCCACTGCTTACAGGCCTTCCATGGCCACAGAGCAGGGGCAGATCATCAGGACCATCCTTTCCCTGAGCCTCTTCCTGCCACAGCTTTCTCTCAGAGATGGGACCACCAAGAAGTGCCACTAGCTGTTAGTCTGGGCTTGGGGACAAAGTGGTAAAGGGACTACATGTTTTGCTGCCATGTTTACTGGAATTGCTGTGAAATGTTGTTTGTTCCACTGTGGACAGGGGAGAGGACAACTTGTTCCCCTTCAGGAGGGATAATCACTGCCTTAGGGAGATCACCGTGCTTGAGTGATAAGGTGGCTAAAGATTTTAAGCCAATACCCAGATATGAAAGGCGTGTTGCTAATTGGAGCTAGCAATTTGCCACAAACCTCACTAAGTGCCTTTTGTTGGGCTCATAAAGGACTCTGCGTGCCTCTGCAAGCTGCTGTGCAGACACTGTGCACTGTGCTCCCAGAGTACTGCATCTCCCACAGACTGCTACAGTGGCTGATGAAGGTTCAAGAGGAGCAGGAGCAGCTCCAGCCACATGAATTGCATACAGCTTCTCTTCCAGTGTGAGCCAGCGGGGCTGGCTTCAGCTCAGTGAGTAACACGGACCAAGGGCCATGTTATTCTGGATAAAAGCATTGCTGTAGTAGAAATGCCTGCCTAAAAATAACTAACATGTAACAAAACAGAATTTTAGGTCAAAATGGAATTATTCAGTGCATTGTAACACTGTTTCTGCTGTATCAGGAAGAGCTGGCTTGTCATCTCCCTGCTGTTAACACTGACAGGATTAGGGTGACTTTTCAGAATATTAAGCAGGCTTCCCAAGAGCTGAATGGAGCAGTGCTCCCAAGGCTTGTTCTCAAGACTTTCTTACATCTCTGCCAGGGAAAAGGTCAGGTGAACTACCTTGTCTGAAATGGAAATGCCCTTAAGGAAAATTAGAAGTGCCTCGTTTTGAATTAGCATCTGATTACTGGTGCACTCTGTGGTGCCTCCAGCATTACTTTCCTGCTTTCTCTCTGCAAAAGGCTGGTGACCACATGCTCCTACAGGGAATGTCAACATGCCAGAGCCCGCAGGGGTCCTCTGAGGCCTTCCTTCCTCTCTCCCTTCCTCCCTCCTCCTGCCATGCATCTTCATCTCTTGTGGTTGGCCTGATCTCACAGCAGCTCTGCAGCCACGCTTCCCTGCAACTGCACTGGAAGTAGGAGGACTTAGGTAACTTCTGTTGATATAATTTGCCATTTTTCATGTTTGAACACAAACTCCTTTTCTTAAAATTGGACCCTGTTTGGTGGCTGGGAGTACCACAGAATAAAACAATCAAACCAACAACAAAAGCAAATGGTAGATATTTAAACACTACCATTCTAACACAGGTAGCAAAATTTGAATCATTTCCAGATAAACAGTGCTCATCAAAAGAAAGAAACATATGAAACGTTAAAGGCAAACATTCCAGAAGTACAATGCTTGTCTAAAGCATTACAATTAGAGAAAAAAAAAACAAAAAACAAAAACTGATTTATGGAGCAGTGAGTTTTGCATTAGTAAGGTCATATTAAAAAAAGCACAGTAGATTTCTTTTAGGTCTGAAGAATTCAAAGAACACTTTGATTATTCAATTATATGAACCTAGAATCTATTATTTATAAAAAATATAATCTAACAGGTAGGAAGAAGATAGACTATCAGAAGACATTTTCCAGAAATCAGCACTGATGAGGCCAGCAGCTGACCCTGAGTGGATCTAGGCAATCACAAGTCACTGTGAATTAAGTGCTGAGTATCAGAGTGTGCATAGCAGTGTTTAAAAAGTGGCTGCTGCTCATGCATCCATCTCTGGGGGAGTGAAGTGACTCAGGAGCTGCAGGAAGGAGTGACAGCTCTTAGCCTCAGGAAGATTGATTTTTGCTGATTCACAGATGAGAAATACCGAAATTGCATCTGGAAACATCTGTTCCTCACTTCTTTAGGAAAGGCACTGAAGATTCCTTGTTTCTGTCAGTGTGACCAGCTAGCATTTCTTCCCAGACCATGGTCAGTTTTGGTACTGAGGTGCTGTGCTGCTGCCAGGCCTGAGCACGCAGAGCAAAGAGGCCTCATGGAGTGCAGTGCCTTTCTATGACTGTGTGCCTCACTGGAAGTCATCATGGACATCCCCTGCCCTGCATATACAGCTGCTCACCTTCCTAAGTGCCTCTCTTCATACTGAGAAGTATGGATGACTGTGGTTCTTAGTCCCAGCATCTTCTAAACTTAGGGAGGGACTTCCATGCTTGACAAAACTATGGCTCAGGACATCTTCTTTCTTAATATTCACAGGCAGACAATGCACATCCCCTTATTCTCACCTGGTGCGTGCATCAGAAGCTCTTCGCCTTCCTTCTGTAGGAAAAATCAGAAAAAATGTATGCTGCAGTCTGTACACAAATTATTTGGAAATATGCAAATGAAATTGCTGCAAAGACGTTCTGTTTCCTATGAAGCTGTGCAGGTCATAGCAGACAGCTATGAAACTGAGACTAGGAAAGAAAATTTGCAAGATGTTTATTAGCAGAAAAAAAAAAGCTAGGAGAGGTCATTTTTAATTCACACAATTACTTCTGCTTTGTTTCAGACTATCTTCTAAATACCCTGTGGTAAGTTTATAGTTTGAATTCCAGTGAGGCTACCAACTCTTTGTAGACATTTCCTTTAAGAACTTCTCTTAGCATCCTTGATCTGTCACCACTTGTTTAATTTCATTTCCTTTCCCCTGATGTTGCTTTTTTTAATATCTTCTTTTACTTTTCACTTTTTGTATACCCCTCTGACCTTGCAAGCTTTTCATGTGCTATTCTTTGAAATAAGGGTACCATAAGCACATTAGACATTTAAATATACTGAGCAGCTCTAAGTTGGCATTTTTTCCTTTCTTCCTTCTTTTAATTAATTTCTTTTAATTTAGGCCTCACCAACTAAACTTGGAAAAGAAGCTGGAGATTTAAGTCATTGGAAAACCAATTAAAATGAAACAATTAAAACAACATGCAGTTCATAGAACACATCTGCTAATATCTCTTCTGTTAGCCTATGGTCTGTTGCCAAAAATTTTCCAGAGGGATCCTCTGGACACACAGAAACCTTAAAGATTTGCACAGAACATCTGGTTCTGTCTGCAGGCTGGAAAAAAGGAGAATGATAGTTGCTAGAATAATATTCCCTAAGTCAACTTGAAACTATTAAAATAATAGATTCATTCTTCTGTAAAATAACACATTACTTCCCAGGCAGGAATATGATTATTTCCTAATGACTTCATCATATATCTAAGGTACTGTGTAAAAGTCAATTAATTTGATGTCAGTTGTCATTACATACACTACAAAGGTTATTGAACCATTTGTGTATTGAAAATAAGAGTATTGTGTTAAAAGTTCAAAAGCAGTTGTAAGAAGATAGAATAGTTTGAGGTGACATTCAGTTTGTATCCCAACTACATACTGTGAAATGAAGTTCATTAGTGACCTGCTTCTTCATTCTGCTCACACCATGATTAGCAGTGTATTGGAAAAATCCTTGATGCACAGTCCTGCAGCCTTTGATCCTTATCTAGGAATTGCATATTTTAAACTGCAATAGCGCAAAAGAAAATGAAAAAGAATATGTGATATTTCAAATAAAAATTAAAGAACATGTGTGAGTTTTTATCACCTTTACTCCAATTAAATAGCACTTTTATTTTCAAGTCATAAACTCAACGGACTGAGTCATGAAACAAAGTGCTAAATGAGGACATCAGATGAAAGACTTTAATAAAGAAAAGAAAGCAAATTTGTCCAATAGCTTGATCAAATTAATTTAATTGAACAGAAACTTGAGTGACATGTTGTAAAGCTATGTGTTTAGATCTTCCCACTTAAAGTTCCCAATATGAGACATCCAAGTTTGCTAATCTTGTTGGTAGCATCTATCTCTGTGTTTGCTGTTATTATTATTATTATAATCCTCCATCCCTGGAGATGTTCAAGGCCATGCTTGAGCACTCTGGGCAGCCTGATTTAGTGGGTGACAGCCCTACCCATCATGGCGGTGTTGGAATTAGATACTGTTTAAGGTACTTTCCAACCCAAGCCATTTTATGATTCCATGATTCTATGATTCTATTATTTTGCTCTTGATAGATGGGATAAGAATAGACTGTTACGAGATACAGTGTAGTTATTTTTATTCATGTATTATGACATAGAAACAGGATAGCAATGGAGAAATTAAGGCAGAGTAATGATGTAGTCAAAACAAGGATTTAGAAATGAAAAGGAGTTTGGGAGAAGATGTGAAAAGCAGGAACAAACCTGTCAAGGATGTTGTAGTGTTTGAGAATGCAAAAGTTGAGAACTTGGCTAAGAACCGTATGTATCTGTTGATGGACAGAAATTGGAAATGGTGGGCAGAATAAACATAAAAGGAGAAGAGAGACAGGTGGTTAATGGGAGAAAAAAAGTGAAATTGAGTGTTGGTTTTCTTTCTTCTTTTCTTTTCTTTTCTTTTTTTCTTTTCTTTTCTTTTCTTTTCTTTTCTTTTCTTTTCTTTTCTTTTCTTTTCTTTTCTTTTTTTTTTTTTTTTTTTCTTTTTTTTTTTTTTTTTTTTTTTTTTTTTTTTTTTTTTTTTTTTTTTTTTTTTTTTTTTTTTTTTTTTTTTTTTTTTTTTTTTTTGACATTTGTATCATGAAAGTGAGGAGTTAAGAGAATTTTAGGAGAAATGCAAAAGAAATGATACTGGGGTCATGAAGCCACAGAAACATGTGGAGGAGATTAAATTTAAAAAGGAAGTGAAAGTATAGGAGAATTGCAGCAAGAAAAAGTGTAGTGCCCTGGAACCTGGAAGGCTGAAATCTAATTTTAAGTTTGGATGATCAACAGTTCTGTGAAAAAAAAATGTAGGGGTAAATAGGAGAAAGATGGCAAGGAAAACAACATGTCTGTCTCTTCCAATGAATTGGAAAATTAGAGTCATTTAGCTACAAAGACTGAGAAGATCTGATCAAAGCATGAGGAAAATCTATAATTATGTTATAGGAGAAAAGGAGAGAGTAGGAAATATCTTAAGATTAAGAAATGTTATTGAACTGGACAAACCAGATGGCTGTTATGAAAGTCATGGTACTGTTGGTTACAGACGTGGGAAAGAAGCCCAGATGGTGACTGGACTGAAAAAACACAGTGAGAGATCAGAGAAACAACTGCTCTGAAGAACTGACCAGAGCTGCCTACCATCGTGGAGAAATGTACAGTTAGGGGGTTGTGTGAATAATTACCCTTGGATCTGTAGGTGTGTAGGAGGTTGTGGAGAGAAAAAAAATGAAACTTAAGATGAAAACTGGGGAAAATACTTATGGGTTCAGATCACAGGAGCTGGGAGGTATGAAAAGACTTTAAAACGTTGCACTCAGGAGGAGAGAATGAGTGCAAAAAAGAAAGTGATTGAAACAAAACTCTTTTGTGTCCAAGAAACTCTAAAACTCTAGATCCTTTGATCCAGAACACACAGTGTAAACCTGCAGTAAAAGGCAGCTATGTGAGTAGTACTGATCGATAAGACATAATTCCTTAATACATTTTAAAGCTGA